>VZTU01030664.1:0-110038 GCA_013400835.1 Zapornia atra
ATATATATTAAAAAAATATATATATAAAGCTCAGGCATGTTTATAACTCTATCTCAGTGCTGAAAAAACTTGTCTTGAATAATACTGTACAAGGTCACCCATGGAAAAAAAAATATTCCTAGAAACAATTGTCTCCATCTGCAAAAGGAATTCTGTGTACATTTTATGACTGATATTAAAAACTTCTTGGCTTTGTAGAAAACATCCTAGCAAAAAAAAAAAATCTATTCTCACAATAAGTATTTATTTCCACAAAGGTTTTGTGTGGAATTGCAGGGGCTGTTTATTGTAACAGTGATCCCATCCAGCCTTCTGGTATTGATTTACCTTTATGTTCTTGTGTAACCCTGGCAGACTCATGGTCTAGTTGGTCAATGGGACTTCTAGGAAACAGTACTTGCTTGGCTGGTGGGGTTTCTAACAAACAGTACTTGGTCACTGGGACTTCTAGAAAACAGTAGGTACTAGAACTATGTTAAAATAACTAACAAAAATTGGTAATATAACTATTTCCTGTTGGTGCAAACATTGGCAAAGTTCTTGCTCTATTAGATGAGGAAAATTAGAGGAGACACTTGTGAATGTAGAACAGACAGCTGCGAAGATGTAACAGAATCCAAGGATCTTACACACATTAACCAAGAGGTCATTGATTCCTACCTAGAAATTTATTAAAGCTTCACCTTAGATTTGACTGAATCTTACCTTCCTCTGATTCCCAGTTTCTCTGACTAAAATCTATTCTGAAGCCCCAGTCCAGTAATGGTGAAAAAAAACCCCTCTATTTTTTAATTACTCAAAACAGATTTATATCCATCTGTTTAGGACCATTTCCTTAGTGGAAATACTTCTTGAGACAAAGGTGGTCTGTAAATGCTCTTGGTTCTATTTGTCAGAGAATATAAGAGTGTTATAAACTGCAGCTGGAGACATTCAATATGGACATTGGGAAAGCATTTTCTTGAGCATATTGCCCATGACCACCAGAGAGGGTGTGGCACCTCCATCCTAAAAGTTAAGACTTATTTGTACAGAGCCATGGTTGATCTGAGCTACTAATGGTGACAGTACCTACTTAAGCTTAGGAGCTGAACAAGAGGACCTTCTGCAACACCTTCCCACAAATGAGTCTATGTCTGTTCCAGGTGTTCACCTCAGAAGAGAGAGATTCTACCTCCTCTTGGACTTTGCTCCACCAGATGAAGCAAAGTGAACTTACTTTCTCTGCTGTTTTTATAACCTCATTTCTTAACAACTGCCTCTGCAGTTCTTGCTTAGGAGATTACCAAGAGCTCAATTTTGTTGTCTAAGGATAAAAATCTGGGGCTACTTAAAATATCTCAGGGTACTATATGCCTGGTCCCAGCTGTTGCTCTAGTATGTCATTGCTCTTCTGAGAGTCCTGTGTCCTATCTGCCAAACACAGGTCTGTGTGTTGAATAGCCGGGGATCTCTCAAATGTCTCTACATTTATTTAGTCAGAACACTAAACTGAACCATTACTTTCCTTGCAAAGTGCATGTCTTTTACTGTGCAGATTTATGGGAGCACATGGTGTTTGTTTTACTGGTTGTTCAATGATGTTCACAGAATTACAGGAAAGATCTAGAATTCAGTGGAGGATTAAGAACTTTATCCTACATATCTAGGTGTCAGCTGATGTCTGACCTGTCAAGATAATCACTAAAAAACTTGTCATGGAATCTGGAGAGCTGTTCATTTAGTGTATCAGCCACTGTCTGCTTTAGGGAGACCCGAGTCTCCACTGACTGCAGTAGCTATCTAAACACTCAGCCCCAGTGTATGCACCCAGCTGTAGATATCTCTATCTACAAGCCTTGATATGGAGTTGATTCCAATTCATAATGTCCGTTGCCTGCAGTGCTGGATGAACTGAATAACCTGGATTTTTCCATCTATTCCTGTCCATGTTCTACTCACTAGTAGAACAGTTCAGTGCTTCTCTCCAGCCTGGTTTTAAGTGACTTGTTTAATGGACCATCTAACATGCAAGACTACTGCATCCTCTAATGAATCTCAGTTAGACCCATGGTCATAATACCTAACTCAAATTCTCTCTTTGATCAGTGTCAGTCCATTAAACCCATCTATCCGAGATCCCTATGCTCAGCTTTATGACTATTGGGAAATTATTAGAATATGATCATAACCAAATAGACATGCCTTCTCCTTCAGGCAGTGATACCATAGTCATTTTCTGGTCTGACACATCTTGCTTGTCAATGTGATCCAGCAAGAATTTATAGGAAAGGAAATTACCAACAGCATTGTATTGTACTGTGAATTCATTCATTTGTGGTGCTTTTGAGACCTTTTAGTGATGCAGCATTCTTAAAGTCATTTGGCCCATTCTTCATTATGTGCTTTTTAAAATTGTTATAGTAGATTAGCTAACTAATGGTGGCTAGGCAGGAGCATTCATCCTGGCTTGGTTTACTTCAGAAGCTGAGTGTTTACTTCTGCTATAGGGAGCAGCTGGTTCTACTCATGGCTGGTGAGAGAGGACTGGGCCATTGGGTAGATCCAGATTATGAATGACAGTGTGGTGATGATTTTGTATTTACAAAGCCTATGTAACGACCTCAGAAAAATGTCAGGGCTCTATGATATAAAATACCCCACAGCCCTTAAAATTCATGGCCTGGGGAATTCTAGATCTGAACTGTCCAGGAAAATAGTCAATAACTTCTGAATTCGATGATGTAGTTTGATAGGTGATAATGTAAGTAGCTTTTGTGCATTAGAAATCATTACTGAAAATATTTTTTGAAGGATTAAAAATTTCAGAGGGTACACGTTCATTTCCTGAGGACATTTTGGGGTATTTTTATCTCTCCTTCCCCTTTACTTCCCTCTCTTCCATCTGCCAAGTGAAAGGGAAGTACAGAAGTGAAAGGAGAAGTTTAGATTAATATTGAATTGCGGGCATGCAAAGGGTACCTCAACTTCAGAAAGTTAAGTTTTTTCTCCAAGACCAGAGCACAATTTAGAGGGGGGGGGGGGGGGGGGGGGGGTGGGACGGGACTACCCTAAGCCACAGAAAAAACATGTTAATAAGAAGTTTCAGTATTTTTTTTCCTGTTTCCAGTACCAGCTAACAGCAGGGACAGTCTCTATTAAAAGAGGATAAGCAGTAAATTAAGGACTATATACAGTATAAATAACACTGGAGCACGTAAGAAGCATTATATTGTCTGGTTGCATACTGTTTCCATTGGTATATAATTTAGTTATAATTTCCCATAGAATCATAATTTGTAGTCCTTTATATCTAGGGATAAGGGATGAAACACCAAATGATTAAACAAAGGCATTCTTGAAACACAGATCTCCTTTTGAAGTCTTTCACAAAGTACTTTCCCCCCTCTTTTTAGACAATAAGGGATACTTTCTCATCCGACATGAAGGTTTTTCAAGCACAGAAGAGAATATCTATGCATCAGTATGTCTATCCATCTATCTAAGTCTCCCTTACACTCACACTTGGGTGTGAAGCAAGGGAAGGAGAGCTGACAGATAGACACTGAATACACAGCTGGGGGGGAGACACCTTCATATAAACAACCCATATAGTGGGGACCCCAAAACCCTAGTCATAAAAGGAGGTCATATGGACTGATAGGGTGAATGGAGGTCCACCAGTAGTGTCACTGGGAACAGTGATATTGCTAACAAAGTGGCATTTGTACACAGGGTTTTAAGAATTCAAAGATAAACCAATCTAAGCTGCATTTGGATATAGGCTTCTGAATTATTCCCTGCCCAGAATAGCACCACGGTTCAGGACAGTATGACATACTCAGTTGTATATTTGTCTTTTGGAAGCAAGAAGCCTGCAAAATGGAAGAAGAGTGTCTCAAAGAAAGTCAAGAATTGTAACTCTTAATAGAGAAGGGGCATATTTAAGGAGCCTGCCTTCTTCCTAGATTGCAAGGAACAAAACTGCATGAAATATGGTGGCCTCCCAAGAGTTGGATCTTGATGATTATTTATGAGTCCCCACTAACTGCTTTAGCAGTATTTTAATTTAATGCAATTAGTGCTTTCATAGTTATTGTAAGCAAAGAGAGGTTTTATAACCCAGCTGAATGTGCACTGGGATCCATATTACTGACATTTCAAATATAGGAAACTTGCCTTTCTTCAGAAGACAGCCCTGCTAGGCACACATAAGCTACAAATAGGTCTCCTGAGTCACCTGTGTGAGCTGATAAGATCAGACCACTTCTCTTGGTAAAGAATCCTCTAAATGAAGTAAAAAAATAAAACCTTCATGCAAAACTTTTTTTTTTCTGTTCTTTTCTCATCAATCCTCAGCTGGAGGAATGTCACTTGGTCTGGAAGAGGGGAGTAGGCTCACACTTTGTCTGCCCTGGAAGTGGTTGCTTGCTGTGCAGCGTCCCTGTCCTGGCAGATTTATCTGGACAGAGCTACCAGGGGAGAGAGTAACAGCACAAAGTTCAAGGGCCTGTGTTACAGAGAAACACAAACTGAAGATCTTAGGGGTCCCCCGACTGTGAAATCTGCAGGAAAGGCCTTCCAGAAAAACATACTAGTGTATCTCTTGTGACATGCCTATTTCTAGAGACAACTTATTCCACAAGAAAGAGCTCCTCCCAGGCATGAACAGAGTTTGAGACTACATCTCTTTTCCAGTCTAAGTGAGATTATTCCGCTTGAAGCTTCTGTGAGTGAGCTCCTGGCCCCCTCTTAATGTCCCAATTGTCTTCAGCAAATCATGAAATTGAATAACAAATAATGACTGAAGTGATTGCTCATCTGTGTGGCACTGCAAAGACAATAGAAACCACTGCTGGTTGCTGGGGTCACCAAAATATCCATTTTACCAGCTTGTTTCTAGGCAGGCCCTTCCCATCTTAAGAAAATTCAGTAGCACATATACCCTGTGGCAGCATCAGAAACCTTATCTTCTTGGTGTATGGAAAGCTGTGACTGCTTTTAACTCCTTCAGCCTACTTTCAAGAATTGTTTACCGTGGGTCCCAATACAGGACTATACCTCTTGACTGTGAAAACTCAAGATGATGAGCTTCCAAGGTAATTCAGCTTTGCTAAACAGTGCAAGTGCTTACAACCAAGGTCTGTCAGCCTATCACCTTCACAGTATGAAGGCCAGGCCTCAGCTATGGAGAAAGTGTAACTATTTGTAGCCACAGGCTTCTAGGAATAATGGAGATATCCTGGGGAGTCGCTGTCAAATGGAGAAATGGATCTCCTCAGTACGGTGATAGAGATGTACAGCAACTTTCAGCAATCTAATTAGTTTCTTGATCAGAGGAAGACAACTCTTCAAGGCAAATGAAAAGGTCATTGCAAATCCCAGAGAAGTATTCATGTCTTTTGTCATATTTCCTGACAGATATTTAAATATAACCACACACTTTTCCTGCAGACACTGTCAGCAGACGCCAGACAGCTGACAAGCAGCAATGAACTTGTATCACTGCCCTGACATATCAACAATGAGGTAGTGGATAAAACTACTAAGTGTTCTTTCTGTGCTGCTGTGAGGTAGGTCTGGGTCAGCATACACTTACAACTCTTGGTGGTGCATAAAGAACATGGTGACTTGTCTGAAGACACTTTAGCAGGGGAAAGGAAGGGTGGTGTTCTTTCACAGGAGCACTGTGAGACAATATGGAAGACTGAGGGTCTTGCAGAGACTTTCTGTATGACCTTAGTAAGATCTCTTAACATGTTTCTGGACTGAAAACTAGCTACATATTGACTGTAAGAAAGACATCATGTACTGCTGATACGGTGGGTTTACTCTCAGTTCTCGGTAAAATGGAGTCAAAGGCATTTCTTTTTCCCCATCATTTCATTATTACTTTTTAACTGCAAAAGCTTCAAGGTAAGGGTAGGTCTGGAAGCAATTATGATGTGAATGGACACATTCACATTATAGCACAGGGTCCCTAATGCAGAAGATGGTAACAGAAGAATGAAGTTCTCTGATCATGGAGACTTCTTTTTTGGCCTGTATAAACTGCATAACTGAGTTCCAGTATTAATCAATAGTTTTATAGGAAGACTAGAAAAAGTACTAGTTTCCTCCCAGCATGGTGTCTCACTCCTCCAAAGGGCCTGATCCTCTGCCATGGTCAGGATTATTCTGTCCCCACTCCATGATGCACACTTTTCCAGCCTAACAGTGAAAAGCATGTGTGTTGATAACCCACCTGAACACTTCCAAGAATGGAACGGGTAAAGAGTCTTCTTAGAAATGCTTGTTCATACAGACTGTGAACAAAATATTTCTTTCTGGGAAAAGACTTCAGCAATGAAGTTATGAGCTTGGAGAGTGAACAGGGGGTTTTACTTAAATAGGCTTGTATAGTACAGACAGGTCTTTGTCTGCACTCAGAGCCCTGATGAATTAGATCTAGTGCTTCAGAGTATTAGATGATTAATGCATAAATCAGAAAGGAAAGAATCTCTCACTATTCATCGACTAATTAGGTAGAAATGTGGGTATGAAAATATAAGCTACTTCCCGTTGATTGGGAAAGTGATGGAAGAAGGGTGCATACCATATCCTGTATTCCTGAAGGAATACCAAGTTTATATTGCATTAATGACATGCATGAGTTAAAATCATAAATATGTAATGTGATTGGTGCTTTTACATGCTTAAGTGTATCACCCACTGATCGTTTCTCTCAAAACCAAAGATAAGATTTTACTTTGCATTGATTTCTATGCCCCTCTATCATGTAAATGTGCAAAATAGATATATGAAATGTTTTCAGATGTTCAAGAAAAAAAAGAGACAGGTAGACATGAAGTAAAAGCAAAGTCAAAGAACACAAACGTTCCCTAGGAAGCAGTGAGAATTTTTTTCTTCTTGATTCTCCAACTCCTGCACACACACAGTATATGAAATGCTCAGAAGAAAGAGTTGCCTGTGAGTATTTATATACTCTTGAATAAGTTGTCAGACAGAAAAAAACCTTAAAAGTCTGACCCATTTTAGTCTCTAAATAGGCCAATGAATTAAATTAATTTAATTAGGGAAGCATGGATATGGCAGCCTCTCTTACCCATTAGCACTGTGCAATCAGATGGCTATGCATAAAACACATGGTGCGTTTCTCTCATTCACATCATGTCTCAGCTTCTGGTACCAGTTCATAAGGATGAACTCCCACTTGCATTGTTTTGCAAGGTGTGTCTGGCTGGTTGGGCCAAATTGGAACCTAAAGGTTACAACATGATGTTCCTTGCATCATATTTATGTCTCTGTGTGTACATACTTTCTATCTATGCACACTGCCCATCCATAAGCACGGACTGTGGCTTTTGAAGCCATCTCCTTTAGTTCAAGAGGAAGAAAATGTTTTTGTATGGATACTGAAATTCAGATTAATCTAACCAAACTGGGACGGATGAATTGCAAATCTGAAAGACAGAAATATCAAGAGGGAACTTAACTTTCTTAAAATGTGATGCTTTAAGCTGGGGACAGGGAAATTTGCCTTTTTTAAAATAGCTTTTCGCCTGATCAGTGCCTCACTCCAGCAGCTCAAATTCTTACAGAGGTATACGAACAAGGACCATGTGTAGAGCAGGAGTGAGAAGCCAGAGCTACAAGAAAGGTGGGATCTGCCTTTTCTAGTGAGAGTGCTGGCTTCTGCCAGCTTGAACTGACATGGCATGGAGAATATCAGCTGTCTCAGCTTAGTCCTATGCGGCATAAAATGGGGTGCCATTAGCAGTAGTACTTTTCTCTTCTGGGTATACCTGTTTATAGATACGAAAAAGACAGGAAGAGCCTGACACCAAATTGCCTGACCTGGACAGATGATCTGTCTACTTTGTGGAAAAACTTGACTTGACAGGAAATACATAATTTCGTAGGTTAGCTTCTTCCCATCCTCCATTTCTGATCAGAGCGTAACCAGTAAAAGACATTGTAACCTGTTTTTGATATTCAGTCTCTTGCATGTATGCTATAACATAATTTCTTCCTCTAACTTTACAAAGTACACTCATCTGTCTGCTCCTTTTGGAAGCAGACATGGTTATTTCACCACACTATATATATGGCAACCAAGGAATGTATCTATTATGTGACTTATTCAGGATGTGAATATACCACCAGAAAAGCTCCCCCAAACTCTTTCAAGTGCCCTAGGCATTTCCTTTTGCCACAGAAATACATTTACTCTGAATCAACTAATCAAGGCAGTTGGTATCTATTTATTAACATACCTGTAGAAACCTCCTAAAAGAAGGAATATCTAAGTCAGCTTGCTTGGATATAAATTAACATGCTGAACTCCACAGGAAGAAAAATAATGTCCATTTATGACTTCTCATCCTGATATTTCGTGCGTGAAAACTAGCACAATCTATATTATGGTAATAATGAATTGTGACAAAGCTGAATATTTTAAACTGAGTAAATAAATTAAAAATATAAACCCTCAATTCTCACTTGTATTTCAATAATTAGGGCCATTTTTTCTGATCTTAACATGTGATCACAGGAAGAGAGAACATTAAAGAGCTTGCTTTTGCTCCTTTTTGAGGTCTGTGCTACTTAGGAAGCAGCATGTGGTTATGTGTTTTGATGGGGGTTTGTTACTTTTGACCATTCCTTTCAAATTATGCTTCACTGTGCCTGCTGCAGGGTAATGATGGTGTGTTTTATATGAAAGGGGATACAGTTAAATGTGTTCCTACTCACAAGACTAGAGCTGGTGTAGTCAGGATATAGAAAGTAATGTCTGCTCCTGACACTATCGAGGCAGACAACCAATATAGGGACTGAGGTCCTGGATAACACCTCAGTGTTAACCAAATCTATTGACTTTATCAAATGAAGAGCTGGCATGTGCTTCACCACATTCCTGAAATGCTGCAATGGTACTGAATTAGAGGAAATCATGCTGACAAGGACAAGCTGCTGCTCAGAACATTACACCAGGTATGATCAACATGCCTGGGAGTAGATGAAAATTACCATGCAGTTCAATTCAGTCCTCCTAAATCAGGCAGAGATTTGATTCCAGTGGTCATTGTTAGTAGTTTAAAGAGGAAAAGCAGATGTAACAATGGGATGGATACATTTCATAGCCATTATTGTTGCAGGAAGAGTGTTTAATTTAGTTTCCAGTGAAATAAATTTGCCTATCTTTTAGCCTTAATTTCTAACAATAGGCTCAGGTTTTTGAGAACAGCTTCCCATCTTCCCAGTGAAAGTGATACCTGTACAAATAACTGACTTTCAGATCAAGAAAATGAGTGAAATTGAAGAAAAGAAAGATTTATTTTTGCTGGTCAACTAGAAACACTATTTCGGGGGGGCTTTTAAATTTACCTTGAATAAAAAGGTTCTATTTATACACACATATAGAGTGTGGCTAAGTGCTTTCTTAGAATGGAGAGAAGGTTTTTTCTCTTTTTTCTTTTTGATATTAAAATCAAAGGAAAGAAAATGAAAGTATAATGTCAAAAAATGCCGGTCTAAACAGAAAAAAATAAAAGAAAATGTTGTTAAATGATCACTGAAATGTTTTGACTTCTTTCAAATATCCCTTTTGAAGTATTTACTTTAACGAAGCAATTCACTGAAATTATAATGAATCTGCTAACCACTTTTTACTTCAATCTGAATTTTCAGGAGAAAAGAATGATTCTAAAAATGGTATCCCTTATACTGTCTTGAGCCTTCCTAGGACCAGTAAGTTTCTCACATGAATTTTAACATATAGGGTTCTCTGGTTTTTGAGCAATAGCTGCAAAAGCAGGCAATTCATTTACTACCCCGTCCTATTTAAGAAGTTGTTTCTGTTCCTTTAACATTTACTTGTCCTCCGTGATGTCCAGGAGTACTGTAAGATGTACATACATATGCATATACCTGTGGTAAGAAGCAAGGCAAAAAAATCCTGCCTTCATACAGCACAGAATTCTCTTTTCATTCTCATTATAGATGCCCATGGTTATAAGTGCCGCAAAGTGTAGCTTCAGTTCATTTGTTAATCAATGAATGTCTGAATACTTGTAAGCTTATAAAGTGTAATGCGTTTCCCTTGCCTTTAATGAAATCATGGCTGCAATGTCACAATCCTTGGTTTCCTCTCCTAGTGCTACTTTTCAAGCTTCCTGGTTAAGGGAGATGATTTATTCTTCATGGATACTAAAGACAGTTTTTGTGTGAAACAATATTTTCAACATGTATGTCACAGTCAAATTAGCAAAAGAAGGTCATGGTGCCCAGAAAAGCAGCAGCATTTGTCTGTTTTTGGGATCTTCTGCAAGGATACACATCATGGGCAATCGCCTGTTATACAAAAGCCAAATCCTGGAATCCTGACTGATCAAAGAACAACTAGTACCACTGTCCCCTGCATAGTTGCTTCAACAGCCTCCACAGCTCGTATTTTTAGAGCTATTTAGCTATATAATGATGCAGGTAGATGCCTAGAAATTTTCTAAAATGCCTAAGCAGATTAGGTCCTTAATGCCTAGCTGCTGCAGCAGGGCCAGGATTTCACTCAACATCTTCCAGGTGAAACTACGCCAGATATGGGAACAAAGGATTTTTCAAAGTAGAAATACTGTACTTTGAATGCCAAATTGTTTCTAACATCTCACACATACTGTACTGGTTTGGGAGCACAGACGCCTCCTTCTGCTGCAGAGTAGGTTATAAAAACCATAGCTTATCCACGCAGCATTTTTGAGGTAGAAGGGAATTTCTGTTTAAATTAAAAAATAGGAAAACAACTTAGCAGGAAAACAAACATGTGGCATTTAAACTACATAGAAAATGGAGAAGATTGATTGTTTGGTTGTTTATCTGTATTTTGCTTTGTTCATGGGTCAGAATTGAATCTACTGAATCTCAGGTTAATCTCGAGTGATATTTGTTTTAGTTTTAAGTCAGGAATGCAAAACAAAATCTTTCTGGGCAGAGCAGCCCATTGTGTTTCAGTTTGTGTTCTGGTGGATTAAATACATTGAAAAATAAAATTTAAGTATATTACAAAACTCACCAAAATTCTGAATGTTGGAAGTGTTTGGGTTTTTACCCCAGAAAATAAAAAAGTCTGAAGCAAGTTAACAGTCTGAAGGCTATTTTTGCTTAATATTTTTTTGTTGCCAGAAACAGCAGCATGAATATTCTCCCAGGAAGCTGTGTAACACAACACTTAAACATTTTGGATAGGAGCTGAAGAAACACTTTGTAGATCTCAAGGTGCAGAGGGAATTCAGGTGTTCATTTAAAAATTATTGGCAACTTGAGGGCCCAGATTTCTCCTTACCTGATGAAGCCTAATTACTTTATAAGAGAGCAATGGACTAAATTAGCCTCTGGAGGTACTGATCTCTCTTCATTACCTCTTCAAGAAGTGCAAGGTGAATATGCTCAACAGTCTCTTGGGTATTAAGTGGAATTTTCATAAGTGAATCATATAGCTACTTGTTCCTTTTTTTTCCCCTGTTACATTGCTTGTATATATACAAGTTGAGGACACTGGGTTTGTCAAGAGTGAGGAAAAGGAGGCTGAGGGGTGGTCTTACTGCCGTCTACAGCTTCCTGAGGAGGGGAAGTAGAGAAGGAGGTGCTGAGCTGTTCTCCCTGGTATCCACTGACAGGACATGTGGGAATGGTTCAAAGTTGTGCCAGGGCAGTTCAGACTTGACATCAGGAAACATTTCTTTACTGAGAGGGTGGTCTTGTCCCTGGACTCACAGATGCTCTGCACAGGTAACTTTGCCTGATTTATGAATATTTGATTTGTACATGAATCACCTGATTCACGTGCCTTTCATTGAAATCTCTGGTTCTTGTCAAATGTCATATACAAGTTTTCCATGTGATCAAAGTTATTTGAAAATGTACTCTCTAGTTCCCTCAGTTCTTTTTCTAACTATTCTAGGACTGAAATATTGCAGATATTCAAAGGGGAAGGAAAACCTGGACAATGATATCCTGACTGTCACACGGAGTCAGCACTACCAAGAAATGAACAGGTATATACATGCCAGATAGCTTTTCAAGCCTCTTGTCTTGGGGAAGCTCCTATGCATTGTCCTTACATATGGCTTGTGACACTAGGCTCCTATACCAAGTGTTAAAGGTGACAGGAGAGAATAGTTGTCCTTCTAAAGACTCTTGTGCACTTGGTAGCAGCTTCAACCATGATGTCTTTGAAGACCTCTCTTTGCCATAGCTTTGTCATTTTGAGTGAGCAACGAAAAGAAGAACCCTTTAGTGAGATTTGGCTGTGTTCAAATCACTACTACACTTGTCAGATACATTATACTTTAGGATGCAAATCAACAATGGCTCTAGTTAAATCCAGTCCTGCTCTTTTTTCCTCTCTACTTCTTGAAGTATATAAATCCTAAACTGTTTAACCCCATCCAGACACAAGCCCTCTCTCTCACAAACAGAGCCAAGCCCTGCTTAAAAACCCCCAAAAGCCAACAAGAACCACCCCACACATTAATGTTAAACAGAGTCAGAAGAAAAATGTGGTTATCTACTTATTGAAAACACCAGAAAAAGGTAATTTTCATGTGAAACTAAACACATGAACACACAGACACTGGTGTTTCTGTACACATGGGTGGAAGAATTATTGGCAAGATAGGTACAGTTATGATCTTCAGATACAGATAATCCTGAAGGTAAATAAAGGTCATCTTACCTGTGAGCAGCATGGAGTTACAGAGGAACTGAAAGGGTCAGGGATGTTCCCACTGCCTCTTCAGTGCCATGTAGTTTTGTTGTGTCCCCAGTCCACTAACTTTACAAATGCCCTGGAATTTAAGAGGCTAACTGAAACATCTCATTTTTCTCCAGCTCTTTCATATACTTTCAGGCAAATTAGCAAGGCATTGTTACAATCCCTATGGGTTCATCATTATTGACTGCTTGGTGTTTTAATACATGCATCAACAAAAGAGGGGAAATTCTAGTGAACTGCTAGTGTTACAGAAACCTCCAATTAGGACAGGGAAGACTGTTGGAGAAAATAATATCTGAAATATCTGCAAATTTAACCAGGAGCCTTGATGGTTTCTTTCTCTTCTCCTTTTAAAGGGAGCATTACCTTACAGATGCATCATGAAGATAGATACTTTAAAAAATATGCAATACTCAGTTCTGCTAATAGTGGGATATACAAGAGTGCCTTAGAAACATCAACCCAACTAGCAATTCTGATTTCTGGCAAGACAGGATCTTCCCCCTCCAAAGGCCTACATTCCAAGGTAATCACTAAGATTTTAAATAGCCCCTCCAGATAGAAACAGAATTATCCATTATTAGTCATGTCAGAGCACAAGTAGAGACGTGTTTACAGACATTTTTCAGCAATTCTCATTTATCTACACTTCCATCTTTAAGCCAACTCTTAATGCTTCTTGGTGTTGACAGGACAGAGTAGGACACAACAATTGAATTTCACCTCTCCTGACAAAAATTACTGCTGTCTTGCGAACACTGACATTTTAGTTTACCTAACGACATCAAAAGAAAAGTTAATGCTGCCCATTGGGGTCATATCAGCAGCATCAGTTCAGCAGGGAAAAATACTCTCAGGCACTGCTGTTCATTCACTCATAACAAGAGCTACAGTCAACACAACTGTAGTGCAGGGCAGTGAAACACTCTGGTATTATTACATTTTATCTCTGGAAATAAAATCATGCCCATTAGACCTTCAAGACCTGGAAGATGACAGTAGGAAGATAAACAAGGAGTAGGATAGTTCATTTTTAATTGGCAGATCATCACCTGCTAGAACTCTAGCAGCTGAGGTGAGGATGCTCCTATTAATTCCATTATTCATAACCTCTTCTAGTTTTGGGGAGATACTTCAAATTGCTCTGTTTTTTGCATAGATACCACAAAAACGGAGGAGCATAGATGTTAGAAAGTAGACAGCATTAGGAGCTTGTCGTGGTTCAGCCCCAGGCGCAGTCGAGCCCCAGGCACCGCTCACTCCCCACCCCATCCCCCGGCAGGATGGGGCGGAGCAACGGGCACACAAAGGCATCCGCGGGCGTCAGGGCAGTTCGCTGGGACAGCGCGGGCAGAGGGGAACAGCAACAACCGGGCTTGCGGCAGGATGCGCATGGTGATAGCGCAAAGCACTTACCGACAGACGATCACTCAGACTGCCCAGGAGCCGCCCACCCCGCCCAGCCCATTTTATAGGGCCGTGACGTCACGTGTTGTGGAAACACCCTTGGCCAGCCCAGCTCACCTGTGCTGGCTCCTTGGGAACAATAACTCTGTCCTAGCTGGCACCAGGACAAGTTTATACTCTGAGAGTGAGGGATTATCCAGAAAGTGGTTGTGGGTGGGTAGATGGCCACTTTTCAAAATGAGTACCTGACCTGAGCTTTCATTGTTTCTCTCACTCTGTCAGCTTTATTTGCCTGTCCTCTTGATTGCCAACTTTTTTTTTTCTCAGAAAACCTAAGATTTCTTGAGTAGACAGATACCAGAAGAGAAAGACTTCCTTTATTCATTCCCTTTGTGATGAGCCACATCTGTTTTCCTTACAGACATGAAACTGTTGTAGGGAGTAAGAGATAGGGTCCCTGAATCACAGCAGCAGGTTAATAACCTAGACTGATGTACAAGGATATAGCAAGCAACATGGAAGTTTAATGTCAAGCCCACAAATTTCTTGCTTTGGCTTTTCAGGAAAAATATGGCTATTTGAGATCTTGGGAAAATCAGCTCACAAAGAAATTCCAGTAGTTGTCACAAGTAGAAAAGCTGAGATTTCCTAAAACAGAGACATCCTGGGAAAGTACCTGGCAAGTTTCCCAAGTAGTATCTGATCACACTGGGAAGGGAAGAATTAGCCAGTCCTAATGCAAAGATACAGCTTAGAATTTGAGGAGGATACCTGAGTTAGTGGGGTTTGCATTTACAGAGAGAATTAGGTGCTATTTAATGGGCAATATGTCTCAGCCTGATCTGAGATCCTAGCCCAAGGCTGTCTGGCTGTAGATGGCTTATGTCTGTGAATAATACAAAGGGGTTTGCTGTGTTTGTGGGATGCTTTTTCTTCCTTTTTCCTTTTCTTTCTTCAGCAATAACCTTGGCAAAACTGTTTAAAAAGGTTTTTAATGGACCATATGAGAAACAAAAGCTAAATTTTGGTTGAAGTTATGCTGAACAGAAATTATTTCTTTCTTTGAAAGAAAACGTGCAGGAATAAAGACAGGGAAGGAAAAAAACCAATTTGTCCTTTTTCATTCCAGTTTAATAGCCACAGCACTAAGTGACTTAATCACTATAAGCTGCTGCTGGTCTTTTTACTTTCCCCACAGGCAGCCTCTTCCCTTAGTGTGGCTGTATCAGATGGGGAACAAGGAGCTACTTGCTGCTAGTGCTGTAGCCAAGTGAATGAATGACCACTGAAGAGCTGCACAATCTGTTTGACTGGCATGTCATGATGCTCAAAGCTTTCAAAGAAAAGGAGCTCCTAGTGCTAGCCTGCTTTACTGTCAATATTGTTTAAAAGAATAAATTTTTTTCCACCAACATAACAATGGGCTTTAGCTGCACAAGTGTTAGGAAGGAACAGGAATGGTGTAGGAAATGGATTAAGGAACCATTGTGATTCTCACTTGTGCTGGAGGGACTCACTGAACCATGGGGAGAGCTGAGCTACCAGGACTGGGGATCAGGAGGAAAAATCAAGGTGTCTCAATGGATGTGCATGTAGCTGTAGTTCTTTCCCTGAAAAAACAGTGAAAGTGCTCAGTGGGGAAGGTACTTAAAGTTGACATCTTCCAATTGAAAAAAAACTTTGTAAAGGATCCAAGATTTCTGACTTGATGTGATTGGCTGAGCCAAAACCAAACCAAATTATTTTGTTTTCCTCTTTTTCTTTTGGTTCAGCTTTGTCTTGATTGGCAACTGATTGGAGGAATGCATTGCCTTGTGAAAAATGCATGACTTCCGATCCCCATTTCCTTTGTGTTGGCTGCCACTGTTGAACTGTTTTGCTCAAAGAGCACACGGTTCCCTTTTTAACATCATATGTCACAGAGATCTTGGGAAATGTAGGCTAGGCCAGTCCATGCCCAGGGCCTGGAAGACATGGGGCATCTGGATGACAATCCTAACAGGCACTGCAGCAGTGCAAGCAGATGTTGCCTAGTGTGAAAGCAAGCTGTTATGTCTCAGAGAAATCAAATGGCACAGAGATAGCAGATTTTTCTCTTTCTCTGAAAAAAACCGTTTATTACTTTGTATGAGCAGAAAACAAAGGTGGAAATATCAGCACATCTTGCAATGCAGAAATTCCAACTCCTGACAAGGTGTAAAATGTACTGTAAACATGAGCAAACGGCTTTATTTTACTAGAGTTTGTAGTTGTACCTGGTTTGGTGGTGGTGGTGTACCAAACCCTCTTTGCCAGCACAAGGTATTAATTAAACAGCAAGGTGCAGAACACACTGCCTGTTCACAACTCACATTTCAAATTGCTTCTTTTGTGGAGACAGAAGTAAGTACTCATTGGGTCTCTTGCCATAAGGTTTAACTCTAGCCATTCATTCATTATGATATTTGTTTATGACATGGTATCAGCAGTAGAAGTTCCAAACCCAGCTGGCTTCCTTCTGACACAAAGGAGATGATTCAATTCTGAACAAGGATAACTCAAACTCCATCTCTTTGTTCTCCAGCTTCTCTTTCCAACAAGAAGTACCAGTTTGAGTCATTTTTCTGACATACAAACCTGAAAATGTAGGAAATAAGGAACAGTAGTTAGTGTTTTCTTCCAATAGCAGCAGTATTGATTCTTTGTTCTCCCAGAATGTATGTATGATCTTGAGGAAATCACAATTTCTATGCCTGGTTTCCCCAGCTTCCACAAAGGGTAATAATATCTTGGCATTTGAAATGTATATGCTGATGAGAAATAATTCCTCAGAGATGATCTGAAAGAGGACATAGAACAGGTAGATTAATAAAGAACTGATATCCTTGGTTTTAAGCATCCATGAAACCAATAATGATTAATTGACTTTACAGAACAAGAAAAACTCTGTTTAGCTGTAAAGCTCTGTAAGAGAGCATTCTGTGATCTCTAAATCACTAAGCTTAAGAAAGTAGTTGTCATTATCTCTGCCTGCCATGAAAGTATCATCTCCTTTAACATCCTCCACCAAGAAAGTATCTCCCTTAATAATAGGTAACACAATAAATTTATGATATGGAGTATCATAAAAGACATGTATATATCTATTCAACCTGACTTTGACCAACTTCTTCCAGCATGCAGCTAAACACACAAGAACATCAACCCTTCAAAGTCATTCTAGACATAAGAAACAGGGTCACTGGAAATGTTTTTTCATCCTCCTATTAGATCCTGCGATAGAAGCTGCAATGTTAGGTATGTTCTATATGGCCCAAGTATTGCAAGCAAGAGGCTAATCTGTGTACAGAGATGCCCACCACCATTTGTACACACAAGTTCTTCTCAATACTTAATGAAGGCAACAGGTTTTCATTCTGTTTCAAGAGAAGCCCAGTTCTGGAATCCAGTGAATCACTGCTTTGCAATCTGCTGGATTCTGGGTTCCCCTCCCTGTGGTCCCTGTAGCATAGCTAAGATCAGAGACCTACCTTTAGCAGGTGGAATCTATGAAGGTGTGCAAATTTTGAAAGGTTTTTATATGCTTCATTCCTACCCCATCAAGGACAATGAAACAGTGTGTTAAAAGGAAACATTGACATCATTGTCTATCTACCCACATTCAGAAGTAGGTCTTTAGTGTTGGCAGTGAAGAACATAAATTAAAATTTTCCATTTTCACTGTTAGCAGCTATTGTTTAATGTTGCTGCAAGCACATGGGGGTTAAGACTCAAAAAATCTCTTGTACATATGGTGGAAATGTGGAAGAAGGAAGTGGAAAGGCAACAGAAGTAGATGATCAGATCAGAAATCACTAGCAATTGCACAGAAAGGGAAGAGATTTGGACAGGGAGGAAGTGGTAAGAGAGAAATTGGTAAAAGCCCAAAGCAAAAGAATCGCTTTGCTTGGGTCTGAACACAATATCTGTGGATGGCTTTTATGAAAAATACAAAAGGCAAAGGAGATATCTCTTTTTTTTAAAATATAGAGCAATTTTTCCCCCTCATTTTTTTAAGTCAACTACTAAATTAAAAAATATTGCATTAATATAATCATAGTACCTTGAACTTACAAATAAAAAAATTAAAGCACAGAGACTACGGATGACTCCAGGATTACATATGAATAGTACCCCATAGAAGGAAGAATGCCTAATCAGCAACTTAAACAACCACCTCATTTGTCCTGTGCTACACGGGGAACAGTGAATGGACTTTCAAATTACCATATGCCAGTAAGTTTCTTCATGTAAAATAAGACTTGCCTGTCTGGCAGTGATTTGTGCAGTATTTCAAGGTTCCAAATCTCAAGTCCCCATATTTGGTGGCAAGGGCAAGTACCTGTGGATAAGACAGCCCTGAATCTGTCATTATCTGTTGCAGTGGCTGAGGGTTAAATTACTTTTCAGACTTGCTTTGTTCCCAGTGCACCTCTGAAGTCCTTACCCTGCAATACATCAGAGAGGTTGCCCTGGGAACAGTGTGAACATTTTTTCCAACACGATGCAAATGAATCTCTTTAAGAACCTGATGTTTCCTAAGAGGTGTGTTGCTTAGAAATATTTGGGGGGTGAGGGGGGCAGAAACAGTCCACTTGCTTTCCTCATGTCCATCAGATTTACTCAGCCTGATATGTCCGTTACTGTTACTATAGTTATAAGTATCTCAAGGTTAACAGCAAATAGGAGGTGGGGTTTTGTTCAATAAGGGTGGATCCCACCTCCATTGACTCAATGGCATGCTGACCAATATTGTGACACATTGAGATCCTTCACTGCTGCAACCTTCAGTGCCAAGGGAAAAGCTCATGGATTCAGGAGTGTTCATACACCCAAGGCAGCACTGGGATCAATGTATAGTTGAGAAGCAGAGTTTGAACCCCAAATTCACATTGAATTAAAGAGGAAACAGAAGCACTCTATAAGTTGCTTGCTGCAGGTGTACACCTTACCCCAGATGGATTTTCTTTTGGAAGAGGTTGGCCAACTTCAGGCATAGGTAGAGTATGTAGTTGCTAATGAGTGACAAAACTGGAATGGGAACAAGACAGTTCTGCATGGTACCAGCCTAACCTGCTCACTGAAAGCACCAAAGAGCAACAGGCACACAAGGCTTTTATTTATTTATTTATTTTAAAGGCTATCTGCCTTCGGCTGCCTTTGCTTTCCTAAACTGCATGGGGGAATGGAGACAACACACAGACAGAAATGAGCTGGCCTGGGAATGAGAACAGAATTGAATGGTGGTTACATTGCTGAAACTTTTACATAGATACACTTTTGAGGACAGAATCTAACACTGCATCCTAGTCAAATAATGGTGCTTTTGTTGCCTGCCCAGGACTCTGGAAACTTAATCTCAGATTCTTAGTTTGGAAAGCGTCTGCTGCTCTGGGAACAGTAACTCAACCTCTATTCAGACTATCAGGAGTGGATACATTGTCCTTACCCACATCATATTTGTACTGTGAGCATCAACACAATGAAATCTGTAAGTGCTCAGATATAAGATGGCAATTTCATTACCAATAGAGACAGGCACAGCTGCTGTTTGCAGTCTGTGGAGATTTTCCCTTATTACACAACAGGAACAGTAGTAAGTCTACATACTAGCTTTTATTTTGGCATTCGTTCGTACCTTGTAATGACCAGTATAAAATCTTTCAAATCGCTAATGGACCACTGCAGGGGAGGAACATCTTTACAATTCCAGAGAACCATGACCTTCCTGTGCTAAGATCAAGATCTTATTTAACTGAGATTTCAAGCCCTTTTTACAGAAATGGCTAGGCAATTGCTCCCTGGCTCCTGTCTTTTCCGTATAGAGGGAACTTTGGCTTTCTGAACCACCAATTAAGAAGCCCCACAACTCTCTTTGAATTGCTTCATTGCTCCTGTTAATTGTCTCGTTTGAGTCTCTGCCAGAGTGAAAGTACCTTGTTACAGAGTTGTGAACCTGCAATCAACTTTGAAAACTTCTACTTTGCAAGTCCGATCTTGTGCTTTTTTCTCCCTTTTTGGGAACTTTAAGTGGAAGGAAAAAAAAATAGGTGCTTCCTAAATCAAAGTCTTTAATAACATGTTAATCTAAGTTATTATAGATTCTTAAAAGTAGTTATAGACAGCTGAAATTTTCCCATGGCTTACTGTCAAATATACAAGAGAGTGTTTGGAAAGTCTGTAAGCACTGTAATCATGGATAAAATATATTCTGCAACGGGACTCTAAATTTGCAGTAATTATGTACCATTTAGTTAATCTGCCTACATTATTTATGAAGAGTATTTTGTAGTTAAATACTTGAAGAGTTGACAGGGTAATGTTCAACAGCTACTTGGAACAGGAGTGATGGAGAGGCAGTAAAAAAAATAATTTCAATTTTAAATGACACTCTTTGTTCATTTCCCTGTTTGTTTTTAACTCAAAGACATAGTGTGAGATTATTTTTTTCTTTTCAAAAAGGAAGATATAAAAGGAAAGCTTGCTTTCTGTGTGTTTGTTTGCATAACTGCTGTATGTGTCTGTATGCCCGTACCTACCTTGCAGTAACACACAAATAACTTGGACTTTTTTTGAGAGACCTCAGCTACCTGTCCTTTTCCACGCTCAGCTTCATGGATGCAGTTTCCCATCCCAATTTTGCATTTGCAAGGGGAGTAGACCTAGATAGTAGGGGTCCTAAGAGAGATCAGTGTCATAACAAGTTTTTTTTATCACATTACATCACATGACCTATATGGATACATGTGCACTGAACCCTCATACTCACTATCTTAGCAAAGGCAGAACAGGAAAGACAACAGGGAGCAAAAGATGCCTTAGCTGCTCCTTTTGCTGTTTCTGTGCTGCCATGTAAGAAGGGGACTCGGACAAACCAGGTCTCTGCAATCTGGGAAAATCTAGGAAGGAGAGATGTCTTCCAGATGGAGAAGACAGTAAGGGTAGAAGAGGATAAAGTGTCATATTCTGTGCCCAAAAGCGGGTCTGACTGACAATTAGGTGAACAGATGTTCCACTGACTTCATGGGAATTGCTGTAGTACAGCATTTCTGAGGCTCTTGGGGCAGGGCTGAGGGGGGTGGTGTGGTGTATCTGTGTCTGTGTGCAGGCAGGGTGTGGAAGAGTGCCTGTGTACACAGCCTCCCAAAGCACAGTCAGCTCCACCAGCTGGGACAGGTTCTTAAACTATTTCCTCTTGTTCTTTTCCAGTTCCTAAACCTCAAGATTAACTGGCATTAACACAAATTCCCAGCTCCCTCTGGGTTTTCCTCCATGAATAAAATCTGCTTTATTTGTCCACATGAGCTGTCTGTACAGCACATATCAGATTCATTCTTTGTTTATAACCCTGTGAAATACAAAATGTAAATGCTGCTCCTTCAAAACCAAATTAATGCCAGTCATTATAAGGTGGTTGGTGACTCACCACCAGACCACAAGCCTGTTGAACCCAGGATTTATTGAGTAAGGTAGTGGTATGAGATGTGGTGTTTGGTTTTTTTTTTGGCAAGTTGAAGACGAGCACACTCACTCTCCCAGAAAGGAAAGATTTTATCAGGTCTCACTGAGTATGCAAAAGTATTTTTCCTGTGGCTGATGCACTGACACCTGTGGCTATAATGGATGCCTGTATTGTCACTAACAAAGCTACATTTGAATCAGGTCTCTGTACTGGTTGGCTTTGGGTCAGGATTTTTTATTTTTTTTTACAAAAGAGATTAAACATGCAGTGAAGTCTCAACATGAGGTATTAGATGAAGTTCATCTTTAACCATTGCTGTCAGAACTTCTGGCCAAGAAATGGCTTTTCTACCTCCCACCTGTACTATGGCAGAAGCCCAAGCTGGCGTAGTGTGTACCACGTGTGGCCAGCACAATGAGAGAACAAGCAGCTGTGAGGGAAAACTGCCTCTTCTAATGGCAGACTGCACCGTGCTGGGTTTGAAGAGGTTCTGGAAGACTTTTGTAGCAATGCTCCATAAAGCCACAGGCATTATATATTCATGATTTATTTCCTAGAATCAGAGGATTGATTACATGACAAAATTCCAGGTTTGGGTAGGCATCTGCACATAATAAGCACTTGGAAGAGGAGGAATGCTCCTTTTCCTCTTCTGATTACCTGTCCAGTGATGTGGGACATGTCTTGTAACTCACTTTCTATGTTCACAGAACTGAGATACTCTTGGCTTTTTTGTTTCAGTAAAATTCTGTAAGATTTGCTAATGAAAAGAAATACATACTACTTCTTTATGAAAGCAAAGGAAAACTTGAAATACAGTCCTCAGATATGAAGTATACAGAGGTCTGCCAGGCTCTACTTAACACAAGAGCTGCCTTCTCTGTATTGTCAAAAATTAACTCCAGGAATCCATCAAAGCATCACTGTTGTTATTACTGCTATGGTAAGGATGAATTCATCCAGGTAAGGCCTCGTTGGGAAGGCGCTGAGTCTGCCACAGTTATTTCAATAGATGAGGAGAAGATGACTCCCTAGTGGTGTCTAATAGCTTACTCTGCTGTTACCTTTCCTTGACATTTTGTTCTCCCAGGTTTGGATGCCAAATGAATTAAGCCCTTTATACCCACCCAAAAAGGTGAACATAGAGGAGTCTTACCTTTGTACCCATTATCCCTCCTCTGCAGACCAGCCTGAGATGCATCCTTACCTTTCTAAACATGAATCTTACCAAAGCATGGAGGATGAGACATACCAAAGGGATAAGGACTTAACCTCAAATGAACTCTGAGCCAAGACCTGCATTGTGAGCATTGAGGACTCTTGCTTTCCATATTTCAGTGGATAGACCTTTTTATTAATCTCAAGCCTAAGCTGTGGTTGAAGGGAGGCGTTACAGGAAAAAGAGTGGTGAACAGTTTCAATGAAAAGGGAGTGGGATGTGACAAAGGGCTGGCTCCAGCTGTGTACAGCTGTTGCACTAATGTGTAAATAACGAACTGTTCTTGAAGTTGTTTAAGATAGAAGTGTTTCAAGCAATTTTAATCTATCTAGTTGAGGGTAGTGACAGCAGCATAGCTGTAAAAGGACAGAGATCAGCAACTAGCATTTA
The DNA here is from genome assembly GCA_013400835.1 of Zapornia atra. NCBI lineage: Eukaryota > Metazoa > Chordata > Aves > Gruiformes > Rallidae > Zapornia > Zapornia atra. The sequence goes on from VZTU01030664.1 coordinate 23,245, forward strand.
TGTTGGTACTCAAGGAGCATTGAGGTGTTCCTTGCTTTCAACCCATCTTGGATTTACCTTCCCTCTGCAATGCAGAGATGTAGAGGTTACTTGACTAATGCGAAAAACACATCTGAGACAACATTACTGTTGGTTCCCTCCAGCTTCTTGCCTTAAAGAAAACACAGAGCCTGCTATGACAGAGGAGAGCTGAAACACTCCTGAAAACTGAGGACAACTGACGGACATTTTCTTGTGGGATTTTTTATTTTTCCTTGCACAGTTATACAAGCCCACTGACCATTACAGTGACAAGGAAAATACACTAAAAAACTCCCACTGGTCTGGAGTCTAAAGGGTTGGACTTTTTACTTTTCCTGCTCCTTGTTTGGCATTTGGGTTAAGCAGGACATTAGGAGCTGCTGAGTTCCTGAGCAGGAGGCCATCCTCTCAGGTGCAATTAACATTTACAGTAGAAGTCAACAATTACTTTGAGAAATAGTTCCTATCTGACTCACCCTGTGATTTTATTGAAGTGGTTGGATTTTTTAAAAAAAGGAATGCCTTGATGGATCAATGACATGAGAAAGCAGTTGAGCAAAAAGCAACTGACAGGTTTCCATCTGGTAAACAGGCCTTTCATCCCAATTGCAAAGAACTACAAACACATACAGACACACAAACTACACACAGTTATTGACACTCGCCGACAAGACATAACTTGTTATGCTATGGCACTGTTAACTTATCGCTTCTGTTAATGTAGCTTTTCTCTCAGACCACTGTGGAAGTAAGCCCTTCCCTGGCTTGTTATGAGGCTAATTAAAGAGATGATTGCTAAAGGCACAGATGCTAACATGACAAGAATCAATTTTTATGCTGGTTTCTGAAATTTGAGCAGTGCTACTTACAACGTATAAAGTCTTGTCTGAAAACCATATTACTTTTCTTCAGCAATCTCTGCTATTCTGTTCAAAGTGGAAAACAAATGTGGGCATTTCTCATTAACTATTTTTTCTAAACACTTGTTAAAATATTGAACTTTAAATTTTGAAATTAGATGTTAATTTATCCTTTTTGAGAAAATAAAATAATATTTACACACTCTAGTAAAATCACTTTGTGACTACAGTATGAAGATTACATAAAATGTTTTTACGCTTTAAAATGTCATATTAATGATAGTATTATTTAATAATAATATATTATTATTCATATAATATTGTTATTCATATTATTTAAAATTCCTTTTAAAGCCCCATGCCCATTTCAGATGTGAAAATCTAATGAGCAGTGAAAAGTAAAGAGCTTTGCTTGCTGGGGTTTTTTTTAACCTCAAAATAATGCTATTTAAGAATGAGATTTATAAACAGTGCTTCAAAGTCCTTTCACCAAAGGGCTTTAACAAGGAGTATGACAGGTACTAGGATAATATTTAACCCAACCAAATAGATAAATAATTAAAATATTTGAAAATTCAACTTTGCTCTGCGGGTGGACATAAGCAGTTTGACATTTTAGCCTAGAATCCAGGATTGTCTGTTGAACTCCAGGATTAAAGAATGACAAGGTGGGGGGTTTTTTTCTTTCTTTTTGGGTTTGTTTTTTTTTTTTGGTAAAGTGTTCAAAAAGAGCAAGCAGTACAGTCCCAGAGAGCAGTGAGTATCACAATCCATTTGAAAGGGCAGAAAGAAAGAAAACGAGGAATCTGCTTTCTTAGGAGTCTGGTAATTCCTTTCTAAAATGAGTTGAGAGATTTCACCATTGTTTTATTTCTGCAATAGAATTTAATTCAAAACTTTAATGAAATGACATTTTGTTTAAAATGCCCCTTTCCAAAGTAGGAAGTTTGGGAGTTGGGTGATCTTCAAGGTATTTAGAATCATTCAGGCTGCCTTTTCCTGGTTTTAGGAATAGTTCTGTCAACACTGGCATTGATTGACACATTTTCAAAGAAAAACCCAAACATTTAAGGAATGATAAATTTCGTGTTTGTGTTCTGAACAGGCCTGTAAGTGATCCTCTCTGTGTAAACTGAGTCAATATGTGTGCACTCTCAACTGTCTTGGTTATGGGCCCAGCATTGCAGGCCTAAATCACCTTCCTACTGCTGTGAAGGAGATCAAGTTCTTTATTAGGAAACTACTTTGTGCTCCATTCAAGACGTGTTTGTGGGCAATTTTAAGCTGTGGGTAGTCATCTTTTTCTTAAAGTGGATCACTTTCAAATGCTTGGCGTGACTGAGGCCTGCTCAGCATTTTGAAGGATCAAGTCAATAAGCAGCTTATTGAACTGCAGAAATTATCTACTGGAATTCTCTGGCTTCTGTTCTGCAGGTCACACTGGATGATAATAGGCCATTTCAATCCTAAAATCTAGAAATTGATGAGCTTAAATAGACTACTAATATGCATAAGCTTTTTCTGGACCAAGGCTCAAAGTAGCAAAACCCAGAAAAAAACGAAGAATTGAATTTGCTGCTGCCTGCCCATCGATATTTGATTCCTTCATCTGTTTTGCATCTTGCAATCCTTGCCTTTTTCACCAAAATTTAGATTGGTCGCATATGAACTCCTGCACATTTTTGATTATCATTACAGATATTAGTCCTGGAGGAGAAAATGGTGCTGACTGGTTACAATTTTTTCTGCTGAGCTGTTCCACTATTTGACTTTGCAACCAGTGTTGCTTACTACCTGGGAAAGCAAATGTTAAAAATATTTCTGTCCTCCTGCAAGTCCCTCCTTAGCTTTTTGGTCATTTTTCCTGTTGATTTTAATAAAAAAAAAATCTGTATTTTGGAACTCAACCAAGTGCATATGACATTTTTTTATAAAGCTAAATAGTCACTCAAAGGACAAAGAGATTTGAAATACTGATAGATAAAGAAGATAAAGGTTAATATATTTCTTTCACTGCTTTCTTTGAAAGAAAGGAGATCTCTCCAGTATGTCTGCCTGCCTGTTCCCATCTCTCCCCTAACTGACACTACTGAACATGCTGGTTAATATTAACCACATTTGACTGAAAAGTTTTAAAGAGAAATCTCAAGATAAGCAGCCATATAAATGTGAGACAGAGATACTTCCACATAATCTCACTACACTACAGGTGGGAATGTTGGCCTGATGGAAAAGATAAACCTTATGTATGCCCCAAATGGTAGGAAGAGCTTGGACTGTGCTCTCAAGGCAACTAAGAATTTATGTCCAGGACTTGTTATTTATGACCTGTTGACCTGTCGCTCATCCCTCCACTGTCTCCAGCACTGCTTGTCCTAACTTTTAAATTGAACTTTAAAATCTGTAATAGTTTTACTTTTTAATTTTTTAAAAATAAAATATTGTCATTTTGATAGTGTAAAAGTTGAATTCATCTTCTCTTAGAACTGGTGGCAAGATCTACAGATGGAGTGGTTATCACAGCCTCAGTTCTCATATCTTTGTAACTGACTGATAATACTTAAGATTTCAAGTACATTTGAATAATAATGGCCTACATTTTTCTAAACATCTAAGTACATGACCTTCATTGTCCAAGGACCCAAAGCATATGAAACGTACTAATTAACTAAATCTCACAATTGCTAAGTGTAATAAGCAATTATATAAGGCTGACATTTGATTACTATTTCTAATTATATCTGGGATGCCTGCGGTACAACAGTATGTAAGGAAAGCTCGAAATGTATTACAAGCATAAAGATTAATCTCACTTTCCCAAAGGCAGAGCTGTGAAAAAAATCTCTGGATTCTTGCCTCCTGCTTCCTGGCTGAAGGCATGCCCATGTTTCCTTTGTTTAACTGTTTGCCCATTAAATCCCTGATTCAGCAATGTCCTTTAGCACAACTTTAATGTGAAGCCTACAAATAATTCAATTAACTCTGTGTTGCATCTAATACACTTTGAGATAGGTAAGTACTTTTGTAGAAGACCTGGTTGAATAATGCAGTTAAGGATGTATTTTAGGCCTGCAGTTAAGAAATTCTTTGATGAGGATATTTTCCTAAATCATTCCGCAAGCTAATCTACTAATCATGCTGCAGTTCTCCTAGTGCTTTAAATCCTTTAAAATATGTTGCAAATATATGACATTTCAGTGTAATACTTAAATATTGACATGATTTTTAGCACATGTACAACTCCATCCCTAGTAAATAGATCATGTAATATGGTGCAGGACAATGTGTTCACTAAATATATACATAAACACTGTTCTATAGTAAAAATGTAAATTGTAGGTTTATTCTTTCAGTAGACATTTAGTGAAGCCTTTAATGTGCACTACATCATCTGAGATTGTGTTTTTCTTGTACCTTAGGTTTGGAAATGTTTTGCTCAGAACTCTGTTTTGAAGAACTCAGAATACTGCTCCTCTCCAGGCTTCGTCCATCACATTGTTCAGACAAAATACTGATCAGAAACTGCCAATGTCTGGGGCATAAAGACAGATGGTTGATATGCGTGGTATGGCCTGCACGGTATGATAATGGTTTCATTCATTTGCAGAAAAAGTTTGCTCATTAGTGACCAAACATGATTCATGAAATCATAGCACTACGGATCATTTGCAAATGCTGTTCTTTCCCACTCACAACGAACCAAATTACATGAGATAATGCCTGAAAAACCACACTGGACACAAAGTTAGACAAGGCTATTTGCTCTCTGGTCACAGATTCACTCTCTAACAGTGAATAGTGCCAGATCACCAGAAAAAAAAATACTTCTCAGCAGAACAAAGACTGTGCCACCATGAATTTATACCACTTGGTTTACTGACTTATTTTATTGAATAAACAGAGATTTGAAGAGATCTTTTTCTACAAAGTTTCTTTGTCATTTGTGAATTGGCAGTGAGATCATTTTCTTTCTGTCAAATTTGTCAGTGTACGTGAAAGTTATTGGTGAGAACAGATAAACAAGTTAGCAAAGATAAGAACTCTATACGTGTGCACATGCAGCAGAGTTGCATGTGCACACATGATACGATACATTTGATTCCCCAAGTATTCCCTACTATTCATTTGATTCCCTCAATTCCTGTCTCAATTGCATGTTGAGACAAAGAATAAGTTAATGTGGAAGATATCATAGCTGGATTTTCCACCCTTTGCCATTCATTCTGTGCTTCATGATGAACTTATTTGGAACACTTGTGGCTCTCCCTGCCAGGCATCTAGATTTCAGTAAACTGTCTCACTGAATTAACTCTCATGGTGGTCCATCCTCTGTGGAACTTCAGTTCTGTGGCACAGAACTAAGAGGAGGAATCCTGGAGGTCAGTAGCTATGCTTACCCACTAAGGTCCCTCTAGAACTCAGCTGGTGGAGAGCAATAGACCCACTTTACCTGTTGCTGATCTGACCTACATTACTATTTCTTTTATTCTGTGAGGAATTTTGCTGCTGATGCCCCAGTGTGGGTGCCTCCAAAGGGAATCCGTACAGGTCCCCATGTGCAAGGCCTGCACTTACAGAGACTGTGGAATCTCAGCCAGGGAACCTGCATTTTGAACCCAAGAGAAGTACATAGAAACAACACAGAAGTGCTTCTTATGTGTCCTTGCTGACCATGTTTCCTTCATCCTAACCTTGCTGCCTTACAAATAGGTGGCTACTGTGTTTGGACTTGACCTGGCTTCTCTGGATGTAGTCTGGTGCAGGGACCTCCCTTATCATTAGGCTGATGTAAGCAGGGGTATGTATGAGGGTATTTGGCACCTTAGAGGCAAAGGGCTTTGTAAATTAAGAGTTGTCTTCCACATTCTACAAAAAATGTGCTGCTTATTTCAACCAGACGGGCCATTAAAACAGTGCCAGAGGCCTTTAACACTTCATGAAAAGAAAACAAAACAGCAAGATGGGTTTTACACTTGGAAATAGTCATCTCTTCCCATTAAAAGAGAGTGCTATTTACCCCCACCCCCTTGCTGAATTATCTACCCCTTTCACAGCTTGTAGGAGGCAATCTGTGACTGAAGAGATGGAAGTCTGGCCACTCATGTTGGCTGGCAAGACTTAGACAGCAGGAAATCACGGGGCAGTGTCTGATGCTCTGTGTGAGCACGAGGTTGCCATTTAACTGGATCTGGAGGTAAATCAATCCATTAATTTATCCTAACCATGGTCCTAATTAGTTGCATATGTATAATCAGCATGCTCACAGGCATCTCATCAGGGAATAGTGGGCTGACAGACACAAATTTGTAACTCTGCATCTGCTGCCAGATTTGGAAAGTCTGAAGATTTTGAAACTGAATTAAAAACAACCAAATTTGCCAGCGGGAAATGTCCCTTATGAACAGATGGCTGAGACCACCTTCTTTGAAGAAAGCCCCTTTTGACAGGAGGACAATAAAAGTTCACTCTTAAGATGAAGTTATTTCTGAAGTGAGGAGTAGAGAGATTTCTCTCCTTTTCGGTGATTTATATATGCATCATAAAATACAAAGATGAAAAGAACTCAGTACTTTAACACTTTATACTATGCAGATAAGTCCTACACTGGGGAGAGCTGCATTTATGTATCAAAATCCCCTATTTGGCCTGACTGAATTTGCCTACTGAAAAGATGGTCCCCATAAATGTTCACCCTAAAAATAAGAAGCGTAGAGGGCTACAAGTCAAAACAATTCTTTTATCTGTGTTAGAAATTGCTGATTTCATAGCTTACAGTGATGTTTCTCCTTTGGATCATGATTTTAATCTGAAACCATAATGTATTATTCAAGTGCTAAAAGAAGCCTGAATTGTTAATAAAGGAACACATATAGATACAATTGTGGGCTCACAAGTGTAGCAAAACTAGTTGGGTTTTTTTTTAATTTTATGTAGTTTTATTACATACTTATATCCATTATGTAAAAAAGTATCTTTTTTTAGACTCCCAAAGAGTTGCAATCATGTACCTTACAAAGTTTGTCTTTGTCGAATTACATTAGAGTATTATTCAACCAGAGAAACCCATGTGGGTTTTTTGGTTTGTTTTTTTCCCCCACTGACTGCATGTCGAAAGAAAGAAGTTAGCTTTATGGGCTCACTTATATTTGATTTTCCATAATTATGGGCTATTTTGTGATATTTTCCATGGTGATAAACTGTTCAATGATGTGTGGCCTTTTTTTCTTCTCCCTTTATCTCAGTTGGATATTTTACACATTTCGGTTATCATTAGGAGAAAAAAAATTATTCATAAAGGAAGACTCATCAAAATAACTATTAATCTTCCCAATAAATGGTAACATAGTCATTATTATCTAGTATAAAAGTTGGAACTGTAAGTAAGAAAAAAGGCTAGCAAAAAGACATTGACAATAAGCAACAATATTATTCACTGTGAAAGGATTCCAAGGAAATTTTAACTAATTTTAACAATATGGTTTAATTCATTCTGTAACAAAACCTCAATGGAAAAATACTGCTTTTCTCATTAAAGCAGTTGGCAAACAGGTGTAGTTTTGAAAGAATTGGCCTTTTTTTTTAAAGGATCTGTGTTTTCTCTTTAATCTTTGAAAGGAAAATATGTGTACTAGTACAATTTCTGACTTTCACTGAAAATCTCAATTTAAAAATGAACATTTTTCCCCAGAGAAATTGACTTTCAGTTGAAAAGCATTTCCTTTTAAAAATCTTTATTATTTCATGGCAGAAAATAATTGATTAATTAATCTCTGAACTTTCCCTTTGGAAAAATTAAATGCTGTGAGGATAATGTAAAGTTCTGGGACAAAATCTGTTTTATTGCCTCATACAGGAGATGGTTGTAAATGAAGTGAAGATTTAATAGTGCTCTGGAGACAAGATGGATACTTAAAATGTGGACAATACTACTCCTTGCATGGACCAGGATTTTTTTTAATAGTCACTTTCCAAGAACAGATCTAATTTTATCCTGCAGTTGGAAGCAAATTTATCTGTTGTTTCAGTCACTGCTAATGAGTTCTTTGTAACATCACCCTGTATTAAAAGAGCATCCAGAAAGTAATTGCAACTAGAGATGATCAAAACAGAACATCAGAAGATTGAAATCTGATTACTAAACTTAAGGCAGACCTTTATGAAAAAAAAAAAGTATTTCCCAGTGAATTTTGTAGTGAATTAGCAGTCTTGGCTCACATTTGCACCACAGAAATGTCAACAATAATGAAACGCTATCTGGGCTGCCTAACCTAAACTCTCTGATAACTTTATAGACACTGCATTCCGGAGTATAACTTTACATTATATCTCTATCTTTACATGCATTCAGTTAATATTCCTGCTGGCTAGAAAATGGTATTGTTTCATCTTAGAACCTCCTAGACGTATCAGAGTAGATATATATCCTATTAATAAGGATAGCAACAGTAAATTAGCATGATGACCACTTCATCCTTCAGAGAACACTCAACCCAGAAATACACTCAACAATACCTTTCACTATGCAGCTGAAATAAAGGTTGATGAGAGCTCTTCCTGCCCAAGGCTGGGAACTATGAGACCAAACTATGCCAAGACACTGGAGTTAATGTGCACAGCTGCCAATGAGGAGATGAAGGACTTAATCCTTTTCTGTCCTTATTCAAAGAAAAACTATATTCTGGGCACCCATCTGAATGTCTCAGCCAGCTGTTTGTCAAGTCAGCCTCCTGGAAACCATTATTCAGATGAAGTGGAACAGCTCTGGCAGTGAAAAGTGGGGAATGAGACCTCTTTCATGCTCACTTGTCTGCAACTCCATGTGACTTGAGGGAATTTTTTTCCAATTGATATATTTCAACAAAAGCAATCAGTTTCAGTGAATCAGATTTTTTTCCAATAAGGCACACATTGTAAAGAATCTGATTTATACACTGAAGGCTTGCAGAATCCAGCCTGTACAATGCTTTTTCTCTTCAAATATCAAAACATTTTATAAAAAGAAGAGCAAGGAATCAATGTTTTATTATTAGAAAGGGAAGAGTGGTGGTTTAGAAACAGAATGGTGTTTTGCTGACAGTCAGACAGCAGCAGAGCTCACAAACTAACCCAAGAGTCTGCCCTCGCAGTGCATTGCTTCAACAGAGTTTTATGAAACCATCGAGTCTTCCGTTACGTGAGTGGCCAAGAGACTTTTGAAAGGTTTGTAAAGTGTTAAACATATATTCTTATGCAGGTAGCTTATCTGCCAGTTTCTCTTGTGGAGAGATTATGGCTAGTTTTGGCTAAGTAAAATTCAGTCTTAGAAGAAAGTACTCTCACAGATTGTTCTTGGTTCTATTCTAATATTTTGTTTAACAAAATAAAGTTAGTCTCCGTGTTACTTGATCTGACAAGATACCTCCTTTGTTACCAGCTTTTAAGCTGTATAAATACAAAAAAGTGCTTAAACAGCTTTTAATTTTCCACTGATAAAGAGCACTATGTGGCTAGAGGAAGTGTTTGATGTTTCTCAGTCCATTTCTCAGTCATTAATGAAATCCTGAATGCCCTGACATATCTGATTAGTATACTCATACGTTACCTCTGCTTTGTTCAGTAACGCTGATCTATTATAAAAAAAATCCAAGGTAAACCAGTTTCTGATTAAGTAATATTATGTTTACTCAGAAAGGAGGGTGTAGGAGGGAATCAAAGGGACACAAACAGGGATGTTAGGATTTCTGATTTAGTACATTGTAATGTTTAATTGTTTGTCAGTGCACAGCTTCAGGCAGCTTTCCAAATTAAGACTTGGATGTGGGTCAAAATTCTTATCAGTCACTCTAGAGGTCCTAAGACAACTGGAAGCTGTGGTTAAGCAGAACATAGGAGAAGGTGACATCTGTGCACAGAATCCCTTATTCACCACATCTCCCTCAGCATATGTTCTTCAAATATCGAATCGTAGAAAATAGTAAAGTCTTTCAAACTCATAACAGTGGGGAAACAAATGGCCTTTCTTCCTCTGCTGTAGCAAAGATCAATGGACTTGTTAGAATTTTACTTGAAGATGATTGTCTTGACCTGGGAACATGCATTTTTGACTCAAAATGAAAAATCCAAACCCATCTTGAATGCTGAGGCTATGTAAAGTGAGTGAAGGAACAGTTTTGTTTATGGTCATTTCTCAACTCCTAGATTTATTTTTCTTCGCTGTCTCTTACAGGTGGTAGCTCCAGATTACATTGGAGGATTTTTTAAAAACAATGAAAAACAAATAAAAATAACTACAAAACTTATTAACTAAGATTTGTATGGTGTTAACAAGCATCACTATATTTAACAGGCTCAATATAAGGGTATCCATTTTTGGCTTGCATTTGTGAATCAACCCCTTAGCTTCTCTCAACTTTTGCCTAGCCAGTTTAGGAGAACAGGTTGGTAGGTTTGCTTGCTTTTTCATTGAACACAACTACTATCACAGTGAAATTTATCTTTGTTAAGCTTCTGCATACGAGGAAGTATTTTACTAGATGTAAAGTATAAAACATGGGCTAGCTGTCAAGGTTCCCTTTTCAGTAAATGGGGTTAGGTTCCTCTCAACTCAGACATTTATTTTAGGATAGGGTGGATGAGCCTACAGAAGTTCTTCACCTTGCAATTGCTTTACAATAGATGCCTGCCATTAATGATGTAAGACTTTGTATCTCATGTTAAACCCATGTTGTCAAACTATTTCTTCTTATGAAAAGGAAAGGTTTTCATAGTAGTACAATAATACTGAAATAATGAAGCCACTCTGGAGTAATGATATTTTGATTTAGAAATTGAGCTTGTGTTCTCATTATTCAATTAGTGCTTAAAGTTGTCTCTTTCAATGTTAACATTTTGCCTTATAAGCTTTGATTTAGTTGAGCTAAAAAACAGGATGAAAAAGAGGGAAATAAGTCAATGTTTCTTTTCAAATCACTGAATAATTCAGTTTGGAAGAGACCTTTGGAGGTCAAAGCAAGGCTTAAAGTTAGAAATGCTTGCTCAAGGTGTTGTTTAGCTAGATTCTAGAAATGCCCATGGAAGAATAATCCAGAGCCTCTCTACAGACTGTTACAGGGCTACTTCCACAGTGGATTTTCTTTTCCCCTCTCAATTAGTGAAATTCCCATTGCTGTGGCTTGTGGCTGCTGTCTCCTCTTTTTTTTTTTTTTTCCTTGCAGTCTGAAGTCTGATTGCTGCTTCTCCTGAAAGCAATGACTGTCCAATGACTTGTTGAAAACAAGTTAGCTCTCTCTTTAGCCTTCCCTTTCACAGGTAAGACAGATCTATCTCTCTTTCTTAGACTTGCATCAATTTTCCAATGTCTCATTTGCATGGGTGGCCCAAAACCAGATAGAACTCCAGACACAACAAGTACCAAGTAGTAGGAATAATTAATTCCTTGGATCTATTTATGTTCTCATTAATCCAGAAAAATACTCAACCTTCACTGCTATAAGGATGTCTTTCTGACTTATGTTCATCAAGATCTGTGTACCCTTTTCTGTAAAACACCCTGTGCAGCCAGTGCCCTGCTTACCATGTTGCATAGAGTTATTCTTTGCTGGGTGCAGGACTTCGCATTTGAAATTTTTTAACCTCCAGAAGTTCCCATTGGCTTACTTTTCCAGGTTGCCAAGGTCCATCTGAACAGTAACCCTACTCTCCAGGCTACCAACAGGTTCCTCTCCACATTTTAAGAGATATCACCTGTGACTTTGCTGACAATGCATGCCTTCCCATCAAGCCAGCCATAAAAGAAAATGTTAAACAGAATTTGCTCATGACACCTGAGGAACACACCAGTCTTATCTGAGCATCATTTAGACTTCAAATTGTTGCATTGTTTGAACAATCCAGCCAGTTTTGCACCCACTTTGTAGTCCACATATGCAGTCCCTATCTCCTCAGTCTGGCTACAAGGAAATAAATTAAGATGAACTGTACCCACTGGTCCCTGCCTTGTCTACAGAATCAGTCACCTTATCATAGACAATTTTCCATCATCTGGGTGTGGATGAGAAAGGTGTGAGAATACTTTCCATTAGGAGGGTGTGCACACAGAGAACAATTCTCATTTCTATTTTCTTGATTGTCAAAAGAAACCCACAGCCTTTTGCTGAATATGTGACAACCTCCACATGTGAAGACATTAATCAGACCATTATTTATATGATGGTCAATTCAGAGCAATTCACAGTAAGTGGCAAAAAGTAGCTCAGGATAGTGAAATTTATGCTCCTTTGTGAATCTGAGCTGAAGAGACTTCTGAAATCCATAGCTTGGGTTTGTAGCTTATCATTAGAAACAGCTCTGCTTCTAGAGGTGAGGAGAACAAAATTAAAGTCCCTCTGCCTTAGTGATCAGTAAAGATCCTGCGCTACTCTCAAGGCCCTAGACACATTTGAGTACAAGTTCTTTGCCAGTCTAAAATGTCCCCTGCAGTTTCAGCTAAAGTTCTGTCTACTTTTAGACTCTGCAATACTGCGCTCTGTCGGAGGTTGTTAGACTCCTATGGGGCTCACAGTAATAGCCTTCTGGGGCTAAAAAACAGGAAAACATTATCAGTACATTATAAATGTTTATCTCTGATCACAAAGTTTTAACTATCCTTCAGAGAACAAACAAACAGACAAGCCCTGATTCTAATTGCAGCTAATTTGCTATACAATTAGTGCTTTATTGGCATTGCTTTCATGTGAAGTAGTCAAGTTTTACACTTATTTAAATGATACCTGACCCAAGGAATCTATTAATAAAGCTGTTGAATAACTCTGAGAAGAGCATACCACAGTGTGATAAATTATAATAATATGTTACAGACTAACTCTTAAGCCTAAAACACACTCTGAAGCTTTAAAACAGAGAGATTCCCTAGAGCAGTGACCTGACTGCCTTCATTACTCCATAGGAAATGAATTGCTTCTTGTATGGAGGGCAGAAGACTCATTTCCCCCATTGTTTCTGGAGGGGGAAAGGAAATGCATATGCCCTGCTAGGCAAATATTTCCTCAGTAGGTTAATGGTGCTCTTTCAGCCCACTGGAAGAAAACAGTGAGACAGGTGACCTCAGTCTGAAAGGCTCAAGGCAGGGTGTCCATGGAAGGGGGCTTGGCTCTCTGTTTTCTCTGATACACCATCAGGAAAAAAAAAAGAGTTAATCACTGACTGTTACAAACCCAAATATAACACCTCTGACTTCCCCATCTGTCTCTAGTCCTGACTCATTCCTCTCATTTGCTTCATCCAAGGGCCTTGGCTCATCGTTCTGTGCTACTCTCCGGATCGCGCACCAGTCAGGCAAATGGGAGACCTATCTGTGAGCCTGAGATGACTCCTGCCCTCCTTTGAAGAGGCTGCAAAAAACTGCCAAGCTAGTAGGGCACTTTCCTTTCTTCATACTGACTGTAAAGGCCTTCTCTAGTTCTTTCACCTGCTGACTTCATCCTTTGAAGGCTCTTGCTCAGTCACTTACTCTATAGCAGATTGGGAGGGGAAAAAAGCTTTTCGGATGATCTCGCCAGTAGAGCAGGCGCCAGGGGATTTTGTAATAATACTTTGAATTTCTGTGGTCTCTGTCATCCAAGAAGCAACGAAGGACTTTTAGATTCATTAAGCCTCCTGATCCACTAGCATTATTATCCCCTCTTAGAGATAAGAGCACAGAGTCTTAGAGCCAGCCGGGCAGAAAATGACAGACCAGGACTGACAATAAGGGTGTCTCACCTCCCATTCTCCAGTAGTAGCCACCAGGAAACATGCCTTTACCAAAGCCCCTTGAAGTGGTGATCTAAATTTTACATAGATTTCACATAGCACTAATGTGATTTTTTTTAATGCAAACACTAATGTGAAAGGTGCATAGCTTTCCACGATCAAAGGAAAAATGGGATAGTCTTAATGCCAAACCAGTGGAATATTAAATTATATTAATAATTTCTATTTATGTTGTACATAATGCTGAGACTTTAGAATGTAAGATAATTGGATAAATGATCTCCTTTTCCATGCTCTATATGTCAAGTTTTTAATTGTAAAATCTACAGAAAGAACACAAGGTGGGGGTGGGGGAAGACCATGTAGCTCAGTGCCAGAGACAGCATCCACCACACTCCCAATAGGGATTACCCTTATCATGGCAATCAATGTGTGCTTAGACAGCTATTGATGCTTGACAAAATTGACAGTAACCACAGAAGGTATCTTTGTTACGATATACAACACCGCATGGGTAGACAAGTGAATATTCTAGGAAGCTCATGATGAAAGGAAAACATAAGTGTCCCTCATAGCCTTGTTTTGGGAGCACAGACCAGCAGGGTACTTGCTATTCCAAAGTCTGCCACGGATTTATAATTTGACCTTGAGAATGGCACTCCTCTGTTTCTTTTCCTACCTTTTGTGTTACAAGATGAGGAGTTATTCAGAGCCAGATGAAATCATAATATGATTGAAAGCCAGAAAATAGCCTATTCCCTGTCATGCTAACCAAAGCATATGCTGTCTTGGCTAGTGGGAAAGAGGCAGAAATAGCACAGACCTTCTCTCTCATTGTATAGTTTATGTTGCCTGGTTTGAAAAAAGCAGCTTCCCTTGTTCCCAGCCACCAGACACTGCTGTAACAATAAATAATCAAAATGATGCATTTGCTAGCATGAGTGAAGCCTTGCACAAATGGAAATGGCTGTTCAGACTTTCAGGGAAATTGTGACTCATGAACAGGTAGCAAGGACATTCCTCAGGTAAAGCTCACCACTGAACCTACCCTAACATTTTTGGAGAAAGCAGGAGAGTCTGCCTGGTCCTGCACAGTCCTCACTATGGTGATCTACAGCTCCCATCCACCCAGCCTTGGCTCAGCTGTGGAAGCAGGTGCTGCTCTCTCTGCAATATCACATTCTGTGCATGTTCCCTTGTTCCCTACAAATCACTTTGGGTGAGCCAACAGCCATTTCAGCCTTTCAAAGCAGCTTGTTTTTATTCCTCAAGAAAGAGTTTATAGCTAGGATTTAATAAGCCTGTAGTGCTTTATATTTTGGAAAAAAAAAAAAAGTAAAAAATCACGTTCTGACCAACTCAAGCTATGTAAACAAGGGCAGTGATTATACATTTGAACGATGGAATGAATGTGATGTTTATACAGTAGGATAATAGACAGAATATTTCTGATTCACTTGGGGATTATTTGCCATAACCAATGGAATTTTTATTTTACTACAATAGGCTCTGACATTTTCACCCTGGAGTAATTGTGTTCGCAAATTTGGTATCTCTCCAGTCTATCTACTGGATAGTCTAGCCTAATATTTTCATGCTGTGCAGCAATTAATTTTGTGAGGCTGTAATGTGTGTTGTTTTTTCAGAGTTTCGTTCTTTATATTCCCTTCATGCCATTTTTCCGCACAATTGAAACTGAACTCTATTGGTACTAAAAATAGCACAAGACAATTTTTCTTAGCCAAAGATAGAAATCTGGCTTTCATTTTCCTTAAATCACACAGATGATGGTAGCTACACATACTAAAAATGGATGTGCAATAACAGTACTTTTGCTTCTTTCCTGTCACTTCGTGTTTACTTTTTCATCTCTCTCTTCATTTCTTCCATCTCTTTTTTTTTTGAAATTGTCTCTTTTCCTTTATTCAGTACTTACCTAAGAGAAATAAAACACCTCATTCTACCCTCCCTTTTTTTCCTCCCACATGTCAGATTTACTGTCTAACAATAAAACACAAAACCTCAGACTTGGTAGGAGCCTTAATACAGAGACAGACAGGACTTCCCAGAGCCTTTAATTGGAATCGTACTTTCATTTCTGAGCAGAATGTGGATTAATGAAAGACATGCATTGCATGCAGGTTGTTCAGGTTCTTTTCCTTTTTCTTTACAGACAACAAAGAAGAAGAAATCAAAGTCTTCATTATGGATATGTCTATTGGACAAATACAGTAAAACACCTGACTGACAAATCGCACAACTGAAGCAACTACCTACTCTCTTTACTGTCTAATGAACGTGGAAGAATAACCTGTGCAAGCAGCCAAGAAATTACCAGAATGTCTAAACCCCTTTTGTGGAACCACAGAGATGATGGATCCCCCTTGAAATTGCAAGTTTGAAGCCAGAGAAGGGACAAAATATTCTGAGGAAAAACACATTAAAGATCCAGAATGTTCACTCAATTAATAATCATGCTCTACAGATTCTTTTGTATTATCTTAAGTATTTAGAACTACATGGGACAAAATAATGGACTTCCAGGTAAGTAATCATAGTGATCAGGAGCACTTTCCAACCAAAGAGTTTTTCTTACTAGCTTGTCACTACTTTGCTATCCCTCTAGGTCAAAGACGTTGTATGACCTGGAGCAACCCTGGTTTTACTCATGACTTTTCCTAGTGTGTTTTAAGCCCCATGTAAGGTTCCTCTGTGGCTTCTGTAATGGATTTTTAGTTTTGTTTTGCTTTTACTCTTCTCTTTCATACTAAAAGGAGGATTGCAAACGTATATTATCTGTAATATCAATAAAAAAGCAATAGGGCCAGGATGTAGCACAAATGACTTTGTTTCTTATCTCTTCATTGTTTCTTTCCCTTTTCATACATAAATATATTAAGGTATAGAATAGATGAGAAAGTTGCATCAATCTGCTTGTCTTAGTCAAAATTCAGAGCTATTGTGTGTAAAATTTTGTGGTAGGAATATTTAGACCACACATGTAGAATCAGAAAAAAATCTGGAGGCTAATTAAAGTACATTAATACTGTGGATTTATTTTGATGCTTCTGAAGGACATCTGCCTTCAAGTCTGCTAATGAGAGAGGAGTTACTTCTACTAGTGAGGAAAGTATTAGTGCTCCTTTCTATAGACAAGAAAAGTGACTGCAAATACAGGCCTTCACAAAGGCTACTCTCACAAGGATATTAATTTGTTTTATTGCACAGAGCACAATCAAGCCTGGGTTTTCAAGGTGACTTTTTTGGGGAATTTCTATCTTCCTTTTGACAAAGAAAAGAGTGTAGGAGGTGATTTTGGGAGTAGCCTAAGATTTCTTTTCCTGGCTCTGTTCCTAGATTTCCAGGATGACAATTGACAGGGTGTATCCAGAAGCTAACTTTAATTAAGGAAAGCAAACAGAAAGAAAGTGTTATCAGACGTGGGTGAACAATATGGTGTTCTCCCCCAAAGAATTTTGAGAAAACTGGAAAAAGCTGTTTAGCTAATTTCTCAAGGAAAACTTGGAAACTTAAAACCTTAGCCTAAAGTTTTAGGATACAAAAAATGTCATGGGAATTTATTTGCTCAAATGTAGTTTTTGCATGACCAATGTACTCTTAGGATTATTATTAAAGTACTAAACTGGACTTTGCACTTCTCTTTCAAAAAAGAACCCAAGCACTTTCTAATGGAAAGATTATGTATGGCTTTTTTCCTTTAAGTCTGTTATAACTTGAGAACAAAGCAGCAGCAGGGGAAGTCCCTTAAAGTTAAACTAACTCTAGTATGTAGCTCAATTTGTTTATTCATTTGTACATCTCAGAGGACCTATGTCATTTAATTCTATATAGCAGAAGTAAGGCACTTAAAAATGAGTATTACTCAGTCATATAATGTGCCAATATGGGTATTACTTGTTCTTCAACTGGCTGATTTGCTACAAGATAATAGCCTATTATTGCTACCAGCTGCTAATTAGCTGCTAATTAATAGGTTGATAGACTCTCAAACCAGGAGGGACCATTAGCTCATCTAGTATGACCACAGCAGCCTTAGTACATTCCATCCATGCTACCAGAACTTGTGACAGGCTGTTAAAGCCAGACTTTAGCAGGAACAACCACACTACTGAAGTAAACTAGATATGGAAAACCTCATGGTTCTTTCATATTTTTTCTAGAATTTCACCACCCTTAGTGTAAGATATTTAGAACTTGATTCTCAGTGAATGTGTTTTCAGCTATTAGTTGTTCTCCACCAGAACAAAGAGCTTTTTATTATCTGGTATTTTCTTCTCACAAAATTATTCACATATTGCAAACAAGGTACCTCTTCATAGATTTCACAAACTAAATAGACTGTTCCCATTGACTATCTGCCCACAAGATTTATCATTCATCTCTGAAATTTTTTCTTACACTCTCTCTACAACTTTATTAATATTTTTAAAAGCAGAGAGGCTAGAATATCTGCAAGGTTTTACAAGGTACAGGATTGAAACCAATCATTATGCATCCATCACACAGAAATGTCTATAGATTCTTTTGAATTTGTTGGAGGTGATATGCCAGATTACCACACTGCTAGTTTCTTTGCCACCCCTGTACCCATCTTTCCATCTATTAAGCAATATCTTAATTTGCAAGGCTTTCTGAATCACAAAGAAAGGTGATATACCTATACACTTCAAATTACTTTATTTTTCACAAGAATAGGCTGATCATCATTCCTCTGTGCTGCACCTGACAAGGGGAGAGTGTCTTTAGCTTTAGGATGTGATTAACAGACGATAAGAGAGGAGATATAATTCCTTTGAAAGCAGACTGGTATAAGCCCAGCAGTGTAACCCCAGCACCCCTGGCTCTTGCTCAAAGACACTTGATTTGGCACTCTGGTTTCCTAAGCCTTATTTGTATCATCCAGCAAAGGTCAAATTTTCATTTTCTACGAAAGTAGCCCTGTGGAGACCCTAAGTGATCTTCCTTCTTACTTCAGGTTCCCATCACTTCTCATACTACACCCTACCCACACTGATTTATTTTATTTATGTACAATTACTTGAAGTTTTTTAGGTTCACATATGGCAAACTGTACATTATTATATACTTGATTACATGTAGACTTGTGAGATCATTAGAAACAAGGCAGATAAGTAAACTGTTTTACAGCTTCTTTCCTACCATCATTACTTTCTCAGTGTCCTCACTTCATGTGGAGGGATGGAACGTCAGATGTACTTCTCTGTTTTATGTACATTATTCTTATGAGACAAGCATCACAATATGACCTCCTGGGTGGCCTAAAACACTGTGCTGTGAATGCAGTGCCAGAATGACATAACCAGGTACAGAAAAAGTACAAAACCCAGATACACATGGAGACTGCATGTTCTAAAAAAAAAATAAAATCTATAGATATTGTCAAATTTGTATATTAAGTAATTTGTATATTAAGTAAATTATCCCACAAAACTCAGCCACTGAATATTTCGTTATAGCTCCTTTGCAGCTTTTTGGTTGCCCATTTAGATTTTCCTCAGCCATGGAAGAACAGACTCCTCCCCTCTTTAGGAAATACAATGCAATAGCTATCAGTGATTTAAAAAAATCCCTCAAGATCCTCCTTGAGGAAGAAAAAAAACATTCTAGAATACAGCTAGCCTATTAATAAGCTTTTTGTGTAGACTGTTTTGGTTTCTTCAGCCTCTGGCTTTGCTCTTTTGGACCAGTCCTGTAAGCTGAAGTTCACATAATCTAAAAGGTATCTGTTAAATCTAGGACTGCAAAGCCTTTCAAATAGGTATTTGCTGAGTAAAGTGCTGTACAGTAACTACCATGGTAAGGTGATCTGAGCTGTCTTGTTTGAGTAAAACTGACTACTATGGGTTCAGATCAGTGGAGCTAAACAGCTGGTTTCATTTGAGCTGACAAGTGTTGGCCTCAGCTATCTGTTTCTATTGTTTGAAATAGAAACAATTGATATGGAACTGCAGACGTTACTAGGGATAGCAAAACATAAAACACTAATTACATTGTGTACAATCATTACCAGTATAAAGATACAAGACCATTTCCCAGTCCACTAGGTATTTTGCTAAGGCATAACATACAGCTTTTGTCCCACTTTGAGATAGCAAGTCCACATATCTCTTATTTTCTGAGACACAATGGTGCAGTAATTCACTGGCTTCATGCCAGGAGCTAAGAGGAGGGCCAGAAATTGTATTTAAATCTCTTGTCCCCAACTAAGTTACTTAATACAATAAATAGAACTTCTTGCAGTTTCATGGAAATTTAACAATGCATGGCACATAATTTAAAAAAAAGTTCTAAGTGATGTGAATTGCCCCATACACCTGGACAGTCTGATCCAGGCCCCTAGCCACTCAAAGGAGAGGACATAGGTCAATTAGGTCTATTATTTACTGACGTTCCCTCTTTTAGCTGTATTTTGAACTGTTCTTTCCCCAATATCTTAGAAAAGTTTGCACCGTCCTTGCCTCTTCCTATGATAAACATCCATTACCAGAGCCATGTCAATTAAGAAGACAACTTGACAACAAGGTGGTGTTGAGCAAACTGCCTGCCAGGAGAAAGGTAAGGAGAAAGATAAGTGTCCCACATGGATGGCAAAACGGCCTTTTAAAGGGAAGGGGTAATGCATATTTTTGGCATATTATTCCTTTACTTGCATATAAGACAGAATGTGTCAGAGATATGATATTCAGGGGAGCAGCTGCAATGCTCAACAGATAACAACAGCAGGGATGTGAATTAAGTTTCTGTAGTAAAAAGAATAAATCTATGAATTTTGTTTCAATGAACCAAAATGGATTCTTATATTGGTTGCCTAATGAAATAAGGCTTATGTATTCACTCTGTGAGGATGAATTGTCCATCCATTTGACAATCCTCCTTAATATTTTTTTTAATTAATTCATCAACTACAATGAGATAAGACAAAAGGTCAAAAGGTAGAGATCTTAAAGATTAAATTACTACAAGTATTATGAAACCTGACAGATGAGAAAGTATCCTTAGCTGAGGAAGTGCTGCCATATGATTTTGAGTTTTATTAGAACGCAGAAAATATATGTAGGAGAGAGCAGTGAGAGTCCCAACCACAGAGAAATCTTCACCTAGAGCTTACTGCTGGATAGCAGAGAGCACAACCACAAGACCGATCCACCAGGAGGCCCAACTTTCCTAATACTCTGGCTCACAGTGCAGGTCGTTTTAAAAGTCTGCAGTAAGGATCCAGTGCTGCACACTGTATAGCTAGTTTTGATCATGTTCATGTGTTGGGTTTATAGAAATAGGGCAAGTCCTGGCCTGCCAGTGAATCATTGCATTGTGTCATATGATTGTTCAGCCCTTATCAATAGAAGGTCCTCTCTTCTTTCTCATATTTGATCTACTAAGGATACAAATCAATAAAAAGGAAAGATAGGAGAAGATTTGGTTTTTAACACAGAATCTGTGAGTTCCCAGTCTTGGTATTGGTGACCCTTCCCCCCACAGTAGCTCTCAACTTTGATTTCCATAAATCCCACAATGTTGCAGACTGGATTATGTGATGGTACTGGAAGCAGGAAAATTAGAGGCAATAGTTACTGTCTTTTGAATATAGCAGCATTCTGAAGTTATTTCAGTGAATCCTTCTTCTAGGAAAATTATTCCTTCTGTTAGAGACAAAGTTTTTGCTTCTAGCTTAGCAAATCCCAACTCTGTCAGTTAAAAAACCCAACCAAAAAGAAAAACCCCAGCCACAACCTGTATGCATATATGCATATAAATATTAACGATTTATTCTCTCCTATGAGTAGGAAATAACAAATGCAGACACAGGAGAAAGGTGCTAAATTGTGTTTATTGCATTTCTTTTAAATATACAGTATGCCAGTTCAGCTCCCAGAGGCATTAAGTGAAAGAGCCCAAATGCAACATAAACAAATTGGAGCACAAATAAAAACAAATTCACCACTCACAAACACCCCTCAGTAACTTGACTTCTATTTCTGAGTCAGGGTTGTGCCTAGGGAACCTGATATTTGAAAATGATTTTGTAGGTTACTTATATCTCTGTTTATACCATCTCAGGGTTTACTTCATTTTTTTGACAGTAAGAAAAACAGTTTGGTAATTATTTGTTGTTAGATACTACACCAAAAAGAAATGCCAAAGAAATACCAAAGAAAAACATTGAAACTTTTGAAAGGAATGCAGAAAATAAAAGCAAACCTATTATGGCTGCAAGGTATATTAATAATAATAATTGAGGGCCTCATTGCTTATCACATTACAGCATTGTCATCGGGTTTTTGTACTGAGTGTTCATGGCATGTACTTTGTTTCTATAGTAGTGTGGGAAAAAGCAAATCTATTTAAGTAAGACCCAAAAAAATAAAAAAGGTAGAAAAAAGTATTTATGAGCAGATTTCTCAGAAGGCCTAAAAAAAGCTCATTATTTTCCAGTCAACCACAACTTCCCACATGTTGCCAAGCACATGGAATAAACCCTATGGAAGGTCCCAAAATTATTATGGCACTTGCTCTGCCACTGAGGACTCTGGGTTGTCATTTCCTGAGGTAGATCAGCCAGTAGGTTCTTATATATTAGTATACAAAATAGATGGCTCAAATGTCAAAACAAGAAATAGAGACACATCTACAGTTGTGGAAATGGGGACAAAATGTGGTGTATGTTTTTTAAGAGTAAATTAAAACCAGAAAAACCTGCTATCTTATTGGGTTTTCTAATAAGAGAACTGGGTTTGGGGTTTTTTTGGGATGCACCGTGGGTGTAACATACCTGTACCTCTGTGAAGTATTAGATGCCCTGCCTGCACAAAAGGACTCTCTGTTACCCTAGGAAAGAAGTTTATAAGTTTAAAATCTTTTAAATAAATAAGAAAGCTAAAACATGAAGACGTGGAAAATCCTGTGTGAATAGGAATGCTATCAAACTGGAGAGAGGCTGGGAGAAAAATCCCTCAAGGATTAGTTTTTTTCATATTGTCTTTAACAACATGGATAAAAAGTCATACCATATCTGATGCAGAAGCATCAGTTCTGATGGAGATACAGTGGGAAATATCAAGTCAGGGATAGAAAAATGTTAATTTTTCACCCAGGACTGAACAAGTGCAGTTCTTCCATACCTCTTCTCCTGGGTCAGTATGGGGAGAGCTATGAAGATCACAGGAAAAAGAAGAGACAGCATATGGAAACTACTGGTATGGGCATTTATTTCATGATATGCTGGAGGTTTTATTGTATAGTCCAATAGAGGCATCTTGCAGAGATGGTGTTTTGCTCTTTTAAAATGGAGTGGCTGAAAAGAGGTTCAGATCAACCACTGACTAATCCAATGATTACGTTAGCAGAATGGGGTATGAGAAAGCCAAGTGCAGTTTTGCCTTGACATTCAGGTACTTACATGACCTTAAGCAAGTGAAGGAATTATCTGTAAAGTTTCTTGGTAAATTTTATAAAAAAATTAAAGTACTTCTTGACTTAGTCCTGGTTGTTGTGGGCAAAAATGTGTTAAAGATTATGAGATATTCAACTATTATTTTAAAAGGGTCCACATGAGCATCATTCTTCTGGAAGTTGCCACAGGATTTAATGGAAACTGATGACTTACAGTGAAAGATTTAGTAGTCATTAAATTTATGTAAACACTTAATGGGCGTGTATGGTTTTATTCTATCTGGCTTATCTGGGTCAGTCAGTTTATTCTTATTTGATTTTGAACTTTTTGCTACCTGCAACTTCATATGAATATGTACATATATATATGCACATGTATATACATACACACACCCCCTATCCATGCAGTAGAGTAATCCTGTTTGCCCAATTTGGGCATTAATTGCTCTATATGCTGTTAATGCTAAATGACACAGACCTGCATGGCGTGTAGTTGCAAGGCTGCAATTGTGCTATGCCTATTGCTGTACTGGGTGCCATCCACACTCACCATTAAACTCCATTTAACATGCTTGCACTCACACAAAAGCTTGTGACCTGTCAATCCAACACTTTCCTGGACTTAGCATTAAAAAAATTACTACTGGGTGGCTCTTAGAAGGCCATAAAGAGTAAGTGGAATTTGGAGGGAACAGAAAGAGGGCAAGGAGAAGGAAACATCTCAGATTCCTTTTTCATTTAAAATGCAGTCTTCTGGGAAAATGCGATTTATTGCATCTAAAAATGCAGTGTGTTGCTCAGGAGGTGTAAGTAATTTTATTTAATTACTTCAAATGGGTTTTTCCTTGTATGTGAACTGGCTGGGAATACTGAATGGTAAAAACAGGTTGGAAGAACGTGGATTTGGAGAAGGTAGAAAGGAACACTTTTAGTAACTGATCATAGTGAGCACTCTGCGGTACCAGGGACATTGAGAATGGTCTTAGGCAGTTTTAGAAAGAAGTTTCTGCAGTAGGATGTTGGGAATAGGCTTTAAGCAGCACATGAAAAACAGGATCTGCATTGTCATCTGCAGGGGATCTGTAGGTATGAGAAATCCATTAGAGCCAGGAGAGACATTGCAAGTCCTGTGA
Source organism: Zapornia atra (assembly GCA_013400835.1). Classification (NCBI taxonomy): domain Eukaryota; kingdom Metazoa; phylum Chordata; class Aves; order Gruiformes; family Rallidae; genus Zapornia; species Zapornia atra. The sequence goes on from VZTU01030664.1 coordinate 47,420, forward strand.
TCTGACACTGCGCACTAGTGTATCCAAGAAGGTTCCAAAGCTGGCTGTTACTAGGATAGACTAGTTAGGCTACATCAGAAATCAAGTCTTCAGCATTAAATATTTAGGGCACTATGGTTGATTATCAACCCCTTAGTGCTGTTGAAGCATTCAGCAAATAGCATCTGCCTTGCTAAAATGAGGTGAGCATCTTCTTCATGCATGGGTTGGCTGATGCTTTGGCACTAGGTGTGGTTCAGGACCTTGCTCCGAACTGGCTGAGATGCCCATCAGGTCCTCCTGTACTTGTGGCTCCTGTGAATGGAAGGCCTTGGGAGCACAAAACTCACTCTGTTCGCCTGACGTTTTAACATGCAAAGGAGACAATATATGGTTCCAAAAGGTCAAGGACAAAAGCGTGTTGCTACAGGTGGGTAGACATTATCTGCTCTGTGTGATGCAGTGCTGTCAGCAGCACCAGAGATATGTGCTCGGGAGAGGGGTATCTAAGTTATAATCTAGTTTATCCCAGCACAGACAGGTGATGCATTGTTCTTTGAGCAGCAGCGCAGCGGGATCCATCCTTCATGTACCTGAGAATCATTTCAATGGTTTATGGCAACTAGTAGAAAGCCAATATTTGGTGGGGGAAACAGGAATCTGCCTGAAAACAGTTTGGTTTTATGGGGGGAGGGAGAAACGATAAATATGACAGATGTGCTATGCATCTCCAATTTAGGACATGATCATGTCAGCATGTTTTAGACACCAGTCCCCAGCTAGAAGCTTAATTTCCCCCTACACCTGAAGCTCAATATCTGATCCTGTATGCAAGCCCAGCTCCTCACACTGCAGAGTAACCCAGGATGGTTTACAGCAGCTGCTTTATTCCATGCTACTTCAGACTAAAAGCCACATGCACACTGGCAGCTTCTCATTTCTCCCTCCACAAGCACTGTTTTTGAAACTGCTGTTTTAATGTAGCACATGGTTACTTGACCTTGCTCTCTGGATGGATACATACCGATCCCTGTTCAGAAGGGCCTAAACCACTGAAAACTTTATCATGGCCCTGATGATCACTCAGAGCAGAAGATACATGCATAGACCTGTGACCACATTGCAGCTTTGCTAGATGTAGTCTTTTGTTCCTTTTTTCATGTCAGCAAAGTGACTATATTGAAAAGAAACCTTGGGAGTACTCTGGAAAGCAGTTTTCTCTGAGATCGATGACCTGACCTATGTAGTATTGCGACATCAGGTTAGGAGGACCTGAAGAAGGAAGGATCTTGTATTCCACAGACATATCAAGGGAAACAAGAGTAGCTGAGGAGTAGTTGAACTTGGACTGTCAGAAAGCAAGGGCTAGCTCTCCTGTTACTTCCTATGCAGTCATAAGACCATACATAAATGTATCACCAACTTCTGTTATCTTGCTAGTTCATTACTCAAGAAAAAATAGAAACTGATGTTGATCCTCACCAGGATTGAGTTCAGCTTTGATTTAGCTAAAAGCATGTGAGATTATAATTTGTCTTGAAGTGAAGCAGGGGGCAATACTCAGAAGAAAAAGAGAGAGATTTCTCAGGGTAAGAGAAATGTCAGTGTCCCAGTCAGAGGAGAAGATTGTCACTGAGTCTAAATCTGTTCCCCATTTTATGGAGTGTCTATGAAAGGTTGTGGTAAATAAAGGTGATGTATCCTAATGCATCACTAAGCAGGAGGGGACAGGAGGCTGCAACATTTTCTGGAGAAGTCTCAGTGAAATCAAAGGAGGGAGAGATTCCAGGCAGCTGGGTCAAGCTCTGTTCCTATTTAAGGTCCAATTGACCTGAACTACACAAGATGTCCCCAAAATTTCATTCTTACCTTTGGGACTAAATTTCAGTCTTTAATAGGAAGCAGTACAGTTATTTTTGCTTCCTCACACAGCATCTCAAACCGTCCAAATATGCTTACTTTGTCCTATTAACATCAAACAAAATACAGCATTTCCCTTCTTCACAGCAGTTCCCTCACTCTCAGGGAAGCATCTGCCTTCACTGAACTCTTTGTTCCTCTCAAGCAGGAAGTCTTTTAAATCTTTAAGCTACGAATTAAACCTCATTGCTTCCGCCACTCCAGGCACTTTCCCATTAGAGGTACACAATTACATTATCTAGAAGAACAATTTGTCCTACTGGATCTTTAAAGGAGGAGTATACTCCACCACAGGTAGGTCTCATGCTGACCACACACAGCAGCATGGATTCGCCCATGGGCAGTGACATACATCATGCAGTTGGAGTTCTGTCATCAGCAGCTGCTCAGCTTATTCGGCATCCAGAGAAGTGCCAGACCTATTCCTTCTCCTGCCCCCCGACTCCAGCAACTTCCCCTCTCCTACATCCCAGGGTTGCTAAGCAACCTCCTGCAAGCAGCAGAGTGAACAAGAGCTGTCAAATTTATTATTTTTTGTCTTAAAGTAGCAACGTCTCCTATATAACTAAAAATTTACAATCAAGAATTGTAATTTTAACATTACAATGAAGCCTAGTGTCTCCCTCTCTCTCCACTCCCTCAGAGTCTTGCATAGTTTCAAAGGACCCAAGAAAGGGTTGCACTCAAATAAGTGAAATTAAATAAAGCTTGAAGGTGGCTCCATTTTCCACATTTGCAGCTGGTTTGGAAGTGAGGGCACTAGCAGGGTCTCCCTCACTGTTGAATTTAACATCTGACAAACTGCAGTAAATTGAAGTCAGTTATGCACAGGGAGTTTTATTTGCCACAGGCAGGGGAATTTATACATTCAAAAATAAAGTAAGACATAGATTTGCTATACAACTGCAATATATTTCTCACAGTGATTGGCATGTCTAGCTTGTGCCAAGTATGGTTCTTCTGAACTGACCTTATGAAGTGGCAGAAATAATCTACAGCAGGGGCAGAATAGCATTGACATCTGAAATCAATTAGCATGGAGTAGTCTTTCCTCCTCACACTCTATATGTATACGCGTTCATACATATATATACACACAAGGAATTCAAACACACATACTAGATGTATCAGGTATCAAAGGAAGTCAGAGAAATTAAGAGTATTGCAAGGATCTCCGATTCCTATGTTAATAGGAAATGTAATTATTTGCTATGCTCTCATCACTGTGAAGTATAACTACACCCCACATTTCAGAGAAAGGTGAAAGAAACTAAGACATTAGCTTGTTATTGTTAACCTCAACTAAGGAAAGTATCTTTCCTGGCCTAAAATCTCAATTGACATAGTTTGGTTCCAATTTGTCTGCTATTTAGACAACATTGACTACAGATCTAGTGACTTTGGCTACTTTTGCTTGAGACAAAGCATCATACTAGTCTCTTCAAACTATAGTCTCTTCAGAACTTTCCTGCCCACATCTGATACTTCAGCAAGATTCTTGGCCTGGTGATCCATGAGGCAGCCCTGCAGACAGAAGGCAGGGGGCACACCCTACGTTTAGCAAGCTGAGCCTACAGCCACTGACTTCCAGAAGAGCCGGAGAAGCATAACCATTGCCTATTCCTCTTGAGGCCTAAGCATAGAACGATAAATAACAATAAGCTGAAGCCTTAATCTTTACATGGCATGCACCCACCCTTAGGGAAGGAGAAACCAAAATATGCTCAACTACAACCAGCTTCACGTCAAGCCAGAGTTGATAACACTGAATAAGGAACAACCAGAATTACTAGCATGTTTGTATACCAACACCTCAAGTGTAATTCACTGCTACCCCATGGAACCACAGTCTTTGCTTATTTGTTATATTTAAATAACTGGGCAGTAATGGAAAGGAAGCAAAGCTTTTGACACCAAAACCACACCCATGATAATTATGGGAAACAAAGAAATACCAAATGAGATCGTTATTCATCCACAGGTAACTGGAGAATGGGAAGGTGAATGTTCAAATGAACCATGCTGGGAGGGAGAGAAAGGGGGGGAAGAAGTTGGGTTTTTTTAGTTTATCAATTTTAATCAGATATACTAGCTGTGCATCATAATGAGATAGTGTTAACTTTTTGTTTTTAGCATAGATCATGTATTTCTTACAGCAAGGAACAGTCAATTCTTCCTCAAAAATGATGCTCTATCTTTTCAATTCCTTATCTATATGGGGATTTATACAATTTTCAAGCTAAACATGGAAGAAAGTTCAGGTAATGATAGAGCAGGTGTGCCTTGGGAGGACTAAATTATGGGAGTCAATAAACAATTACAAGGTAGCATCTGGATGATTGAAAGAATGTTAGCAGTGCTAATAGTTACATAAAATAATTATGCTTCTGCTCCATGTGTAGGTCTTTTAGTGTCCAAGATGGGCTTAAAGATTCAAGGGTTTTCTGGGTTTGGAAATGTAAAAAGAAAACGTATTTTGCATTTACACTGCTGATGTTTTAGACTGTCTGGTAAGATTTAGCCTTTACAGTAGAGAAAGTACATAGTGTGGCAGAGAACAGAAATGATCCCCATGGCAGAAAGATGGAATAAATTACATTCATGATGGCATTACACAAACCTAGCTGAAATCACTCATAAAACAGAAGTATTTGTTGCAAAGTTCAAGAAAGTCTGTTTCTAAACTATTACATCTTCTCCCATCACTAATACTAATGTATTAATCTCTTATGTATCGATAAGTGTTTATACAGAAGGTGAAAGGAACAGTTCCATTGCTAGACATTTATATGAAGGCATGAACTCTTCAGAAATGTTAAAAAGAAAAATGTTTCAGAAGTAGATGGCACCATCTAGGCTGTTTGTATGGCAGGGTACATTTGCCCTTTGCATTTGTGGTAACCTGATCTCATTGTCTGATACAAGTGTCTTTAGTCACTAAACAGACATGAGCAAGGTTTGGGGGCAGGCTGTTAAAGGCAGAGAGCAAAAGTAATCACTTTGAATGACAGAACTACCATTAATAGCGAGAGAAAACCTGGGAACCACAGTACCTTGAGAAAGGCAGTAGCAAGGCATCAAGATCATTAACAAATATAGCTGAAATTGCTTAAGCAGGTTGGCATTGACAGCAATCTAGGCATATTCATTCAGGATCATAATAAAAAAATAACATTTTTCTTAGGAGTTTTAGATGAAAAATAATCTATGATATGCAGTGCTACACAATTTAGAATGTTAATGAAAAAAGATTCAAAACCTGATGATTTAATCTTGTATTTTAGCCACAGGAGAAATGAGCCCCTGGGCTCTTTCCTTTCTGCAACCTCTGGAGTATCTTTCTGTCATCCAGAATATGAGAACAGATCCTTCAAAGTGTGAGTCTGGGTGTGCTGTGCCTGTATATGAATTAAAATAGACTGAATGATAGAGGTGATTTAGCAAGCAGTTGATAGGCTTTGCTTTTCTGAGCTTGTTCTTGACAAAATAGACCAAAACAAAAAAAGAAGTGTAAAATCAGCTAGAAAAGAGGATACTCTCCTGGCAAAATATATGTCATTCTACATATTTCTGTCCCAAGGTTCAAAAATGGCAACATCAATATTTGGCAGCATTGGTAGGCAAATGACTACTATAGACCATAATGTTATGCTTTTTCCCATGACACTTGACTATGTCCCTCCATACAAGGTGAAAACTCCAACCATGATGTCATGTAAAGCCAAGGCTTTAGCTATGTTATAGTGACAACAGATCATGATCATGGCTAATTATTTTAACCCTATTAAGGTATTAAAGCTGGATTTATGTCAAGACCCTCCTGGACATACTATGTTGTGCCCATGAGTACTAGGTTTCTACTAACGTCTAGTCACAAATAAAAACTTTATTCTTTGTCTGGGTTTGTAAGAAAGAGAAGAAATACAGAGGAAATACTTAAGGGAAAAGTGAGGAATTAAATGAAAGCTAAGGAAAAGTATGGAGGTGAAATGAGCAACAAATGAAGTTTTCCTGAAGTTATAATAATTGCTAAAAATCCATTTTTTAACAGACAAAGACAAATCAATTATTCAATTCCAGTAATTCCTTTGAATTGTTTATTGAAAGCATCATTTTTCTGATGCCTGTATGTAATATAAAATAGGAGCACAACTTTGCTTATGATGCATTCAGCCTTTTTTTCCAAATGAGACTCCTCTAGAAGATGAGGCGTAACAGAAGAACTTGGCTCAAAGACTAAAGAACCAACAAAACAACAGTTTGCAGGAGGTTCTGTAGTAGTGCAGCACACCTGAAAGAGGTCTGACCTCATCTGAAGATGCTTAATTTTCTTGGGGGAAAAAAAAAAAATTACTACCAAAAACGGGAACTCATCATAAATACTATTTTGTTCATAAACTCATTTTCAATTTGAGATGTTGTATCAACAGATGTACATGTCCCTCATCCATATATGATTAGGTCTTGCAAAAATACTGAGCAATTGGAAGAGAATTACTGTAATGAAGTAGAAACATGGTCAGGACAAGAGGGGAAAAAAAAAATCTAAAAAAGCCACCAGCAGAAGGGAAGAAAAACACAGACACGAGTGACACAGTTGGATAACTAAGACTGAAGAAGGAGGAAAGAAAAGATCATGGCAAAAAAAGGATGTCCTGAGCTGAATTTAACAAGACCATATCGCTACATAAGCATGACACAGAATGAAATATGGTTTATACACCAGCATCTGTAAGACTAAGGACTGTTTTAGCCCCCTTCATAACTTCATGCATATAACAGAGCTTCAAAGCAGTTTTACTTGTCGAGCCCATGATTCAGGTGTTCTGAACATCAACATGTTCCCCCTTCCCTCAGGCTGTTTTCTTTGGCAGTCACTCAGCTATTCCATTAAAATTTGTGCATTATTGTACAGGCTGCCGATAAGTTGTTGCATACACGGCTGCCTTTGCCAGCCACTGCTTGAACCTGCTGGCGATTTCCTGGAGGGCAGGAATTAATTCTCCAAAGGAGGGGAAAATCTGTGGTTTATAAATACATCTTTTACTACTCAGCCTGCAAGAAACTTAAACCAGAAAGACATTTTTCTTCTTCTGTAAAAACTCATTGCCCAGCTTTTTTTTTTTTTTAAACTCTCTTCATGTTTAGTATACTCTTTTCTCAGTGTAGCTGCAGCTGACCTCTCTTGGATGAATGATGTCAGACAATGCTTCACCAACAGTTTTCCTGATAGCTACAGAGCAGCTCAGATTTCTTTGTTGGACCAGAATATTCAAGTTTCTCCAAGTGCAAAACAGCACTTCTCCTTTAGAGAAAAGTTGGAAAACATCTCCTTGACCACACGCAGGGAAAGGACAGAAACCAAGAAGCAAACTATGAGCAACCAAATTCAGAGCATCCAGCTCTGTCTCGCATATGAAGGCTGTGCTTTCTGGCAAAACTGCCCTTAAACCACCCTCCCACAAGCTGCCTACTCATGCCCTCTGGCCAAAACAGAATATGCTGTGGACCCCATATACCCTGAGATGTAGGAAAAAATAATTATTGGCCTAGGAGATGGTAACGTGCTTACCTCTGAACCATAAGCTGCATGGCAGACACCTTCAGCACACCTGACTCTAAAGCAGACATCTTTGTTGACCCATGCCTGACTGGTTGAAAATTTCATAACTAAGAACACTCCCAAACCCTTAATTTCTAATTCCCTCTGAAACAGCAGACTGCACAAAGAGATGTTCACCCTCCAAGTGAGCCTTTAAGGAAAACTAAACAGAGAAATCTGGGCAAGCATCATTCTCTAATCAGCAATCAAACTTCCTCATGAAGCTCTAGAGGGCTTGATTAAAAGCAGATGTGGGTAATCTTAATGAGGGAAAAGGTATAGCTGCTGGGAGAATAGAAAGTTTCATGAAGAGCCCTTGACTCTCTAGTAGACCTTCAGGCAGGGTTAATAGATTTGGGCAGGCAATGAGCTACGGTTTTATGCTGCTTTTTATTAATCACAGGAATTGTGTGTTGCACTGCAGGATTAGCAGAGGGAATTTGTTAAAGTGCAACCCTCCCAAGCTGCACACCTCTAAAATTGAAACACAGTCTTGTGATCACTTTGAGAGATTTAGGAAGCACTTGTATTTCAGATATTCAAAAGGGTGCTAGCTATCCTTTCAGTTACAGTATCTCCTTGAAAAAATGGGGCATAGAAGAAGAGGGTTCCGCCAAGAAAGCACTCCAAAAACACACTGTGGTGAGGGGAGTGGTTTTATTCTTCCTAACTGGGGATGCCTGTTGGTCTCTTCCTGCTAAGGAACCCAGGGGGTTGGGAGAAGAAATGTCTCACTTCAGCCCCTCCTGGCAGGGAAATGACAGCAAAGTTTCCAAAGGTAATTAAAATTTATCTTCAGCTACGGGAAAAAAAGAAAATACACAGGAAATGTCTTAATTGGCAGCACTGTGGAACAGAATGTTTGTATTTACAAAAGAAAAGAGCATTCCACATGTCAGTATTGGAAGGAGGTTCAAAAAGTGTTAGTGGGGAAAAAAAATCATGCTGAGACTCTCCAGTTATAAACCATCCTCAGCAGCTTAGTGCAGTGATTTTTCTGTTGCTGTTTAACTCCCAAGTCAGAGAATCAGAGTAGTTTGGGTTGGATGGAACCTTTAAAAGGAACTTTAAAGTCCATACCCCCTGCAATGAACAAGGTCATCTTCAGCTAGATCAGATTGCACAAAACCCCATCCAACCTTACCTTGGTTGTTTCCAGGGACAGGGAATTTACCAGTTAAAAACCGGTTCCAATATTTCACCACCATCATCATAAAAAATGTCTTCCTTACAGATAGCCTGAATCTACCCTCATTTAATTTAAACCCATTACTTCTGGTCCTGCAGCAGCAGGCCCTATCAAAGGTCTCCAGAAGTGAGGATCAAATGCAGATGTCACTTCCATAGATTGCATGTATGTGCATGAACTGGCACTTCTTCAGGTGCCCAACAAGGGTGTCTCAGATGTACTCAAAACCACAGAGTACTACTCTTGCATTTGGCTGATCTGTTTATCTGTTTCCATACCAAAAGCTATCAAAACATGCCTGCAACATATTTTTCCTTACAACATTCCTATAAAGGAAAATGATACTTCAGCCCATATTTCCAACTAGATATTTCTGACAGTCATAAATCACTTTCCTCTCTTGGATATACTTTCCATGGCCACTAAAATGTCTTTGTCCAAATTGTTACACTACTAAGAGGTGACGTGACATGACATGATATGGTTAAGAATCTTTCTCAAAGGATTATTTCATTTTAAAATACAGCTTTATTGAAACTGTACTTCTGGCAGAAAAAAGTTGGTTTGGATGAATTTTTAAGCTAAAAATGGGCCAATGTTGTTCAAAAAATTGCTTTGACACTCATAAAAGGAAGAAAAAAAGTGTTTCAATTCGAAGTGCCTTTGTATTTAAATATTAAGCTAATTTTAGTGAAGCCTCTTTTTTTTGAAGTCAACATCTAAATGAATATTTTATGATTTTCGATATGAATGTTTTCAATGGGCCCTGACAGAACACATTTCAGCATGACCAGTTTGGATGAAGTTTTGAGGTTTGTATTTTTCAGATTTAAGATGGAATTTTCAAAATAACATCTGGAGTTTGTTTTTTTCCAGAGGTGACATTTTCTTTTCCTGACTCGATTCTCCCTTTCCTGTCACTTGGGAAACAGCTTTAAAAAAATAAAGTAAAAAAAAGAAAAGCTTTACTATTACAAAATTCCTCCTGATGATCAATGCAAGTTTTTTAAATGGCCTCCACACAGCATGGCCTCACAGCTATGCAAAACTGAGAATAATTTTACATATTCAGATATTTAAATCCTAGTTAAAGCAGTTTGTGTTTCAAGGTAGGATATATTTCAGAAAACCTTGAGGAAAAGGCAATGGTCTCAATGGTAAACTGCTTTGTGCACCACAAAGTCCAAATTTGCAAATAATCTTAGAAGACCCTTTTTTATTGAATAAGGCACGTATCTATCGACTTCAGGGGTTTTGTAAATTCATCAAAGGCAGCGTGGATTCAAAAAAGTGTGTGGGAAAGACATCTTTTTCCCTAAGGGTAAGAATTCTCTAGAAATACTATGTAGAAGCAATAACACCTGAAAGAAAACCTTCTTGAAGATTGAAAGAGGCTGTTGTGAAAATGTGTGGTGATCCAGACCATGTCTGTGCTGAAGCAAAGTATGTCCTGTTTACCAATTTAAACAACAGGGAGGATTTAGGAAAGACACTGGAAATGAGCCCAAGCTAACTTTATAAACAATTAAGTGATAATAATTAAAAATGAACTTGAGTCTGCATTATTTAGGCATGTAATTTATCTACAAATTTCAGTACTTGATAACTAGTTCTTCTAAAGTGCGTGCTTGAATTTCCCCATTATATCAGCAGCAGGTGTTCCTGAAGACCTCTTCCCAGGTGATGTTCTTTAAAACAGGTGAACTCTTTAGCCTCTAGAGTTAGGCTTTCTCATCTGAAGACAGTTTCAAGAAGTGTTGCTCCTAGGTAGAGTGGTTCTAGGGATTCCTGTGGCTTTGATGGCCTGTGAGGTACAACCACGAGATAGCCACAACATGAATTTAGTGTTCAGGGCTTCTGCAACATGTTCTTGGGGGCTGTCCTCAGATCACACCACCTAGCAGAGCATTTCTGGTAGGATTTCTTGCAGCAGAGGAAAGAAATCGTTGACTGATATTTATCTGCTGTGCAATACAGCTCATTCACCCTAAACCAGACGCGTATACTTCCCAATTGTGTTTACAGAGCCGCTAATTTCTACTTATGGCTGCTGCTGTTTATAAGGAGAACCAAGCAATTGTTTCTAACAATCCTCCAAAAATTAATGTGCTGCCTTTACTGGGGTCATTAGAATTCTAAATAGCGCATTTCATGATCATTTATAATGCAAAAGCCTTAATGAACAGTGCCAAATCAGTCTTAGTATTCTTGAACCACCCATTGCTCAGTTCCCCTCTCACTTTCCATTGCCTTTATGTAAAGAATAACAATAAATAATTTTATATTTAGAAAACTTTTTTATCCAGAATTAACTGAACGGATTAACAGTGCTCTCCCAGTCATCAAGACAGCAGCTTAAGGGAAAAAAAAAAATCAACCAAAACATTAGCCATGACAGGAATGGAACCAACTTCTGGAGCAGCCCTTATCTATACTTTTTCTGACTGCAGATATTACAGCAGAACAGACTAGGATGTAAAATATTCTGGGTCACAACCAGAACTGCAGAACAGAATTTGGTCAGGTGAACATAAATCTTTATTCTTTAAAAAAATTGACATGAGCTTTTTAATGACGATTCAAAAATTCCTTTTTTAAAGGCTTTTCTGAAAGGTAATAGACTCAAAGGAGGTGTCCCTAATAGCAGCCTTTGGATGTTGACTCAGTATGGATCTGTAGGTTAAACTATCCTCCAAGGCTCAACAGGACCACTACTTCTACAGTGAGGGACTCCTTCCTAGTCCCCTAACTAGCTCTGTGATAAAGGTTACATACTTTTCAGCATATTTGATGTGAGCTTGCTTTTCACTAAAGCTAAAGCAATTGAATCCAGTGCTCTGAGTTCTGCTTAAAAGGGACACTGGCTGAGAGGAATGAATGGCTGAAAGATATTGATGAACAGTGTTGGATGGCACAGTGCTTAATAAAAATGAGTCACACCTTGGCAGCTCTCAGGAATGATCCTACAAATAATTAGGAAATTAAACTTACTGGAAGAGAATCTGCTGCAGAGTCAATTCTATTTTTCTTCTTCCAAATTCAAGTTTATTTTTTCACAATAACAAAACTCTCCCCTCAAAGAACCCCAAAACCCCATAGTTAAACACTCCAGGAACTACACCTCACTCTGGACAATTATATTTGTCTTATTTGACATTTGCTATTTGCCTTACCAGAAGTGTCAGGGCTAGAACTCACTTTTTGGCAGAATTCATCCACCATCTTTTCCAGGTTCACTCAGCTTACCGAACTGAATGTCCTATGAAAAAAACCTTACTGTAAAAAATCTCTTAAAATACAAACTTATTCTTTTTCCCCCACATTTTGTAGTGCATTTTGTAGTGAATTTTTATTTTGGGGGGTGTGGATTGGTTTAAGAAGTATATAATCATTTAGAAAGTAAGGTCACACTTGGCAAATAACTCTGGTTGATAAAAAAAATGAAAATGTTTCAAGGGTTTTAAATTCTGATGTTAACATTTGTTAAAAAAGATTTATCTTAAACTTTAGAATAGGATTTATCTTTTATGTTTTCAGTGTTTTGCTCCAGAAAGACATATATATATATATTCACAAAGTTAGAGCTGAACTATATCAAAATTTAAAGGCTAAATCAAAGTTGAAAATGACCAAAATGGAATATGACACAGTTGTGCTCTTGGATGAAAACTCTCAGGTTGGCACAGAAAAGGTGGTTTTCTCTTTCACACACTCACTATTTGCTTTGGCTCATCTATAAGCAATTATTGCTCTCCAATTTTCCAGCTGGATTCCAAATCAATATGGCAGCTGAACTACTGTTCTACACATCAGTTTAATCCAGATGATCCGTATCTTGAACGGGTGTATTTGTAGAGAGAAGAATTTCTAATCCTAACTGGATTTCAAAAGAAAACAAAATGAAAAAGAGGAGAAGAGGTGCTGAGAAGTTGCTGTGTCTACGTGGTATAAAACCCCAGCAGAGTAATGAGATTCCACTGCCTGCTGGTTTATTGTCAAAGACTATAAAAGACAAGCAAGAATTGACATAAAACATATGTTATCGGTATTTGGTCTGTGGTGGTAACAGAGGAGCTGAAAATGAGGGTCAGTTCAGCACACTGTTTCGTACTGCCTTAAATCCTACCCGTTTGCAATGTGTAGCTTGGTGAAATTTAGCCAACTTCCATATGCTTATCTTAAAGGCAGAAGTACCAGAAATATCAATGTGTATGAAATACACAAATCATGTAATACACAAAGCATGCCTCCTGGCAATCTTGAAAACAAATCAATAAAGTTGCACAGAAATAATTTGCAGCTAATACAAATGGTTGTGGAGTAAAAGTACTTAATAAATTAGTTCTAAAGGCTTTTTTCCCCCCCAAACAGAAAGATCATGGAAAGTTTAAGTAGCTGCCTCTTGATATATGTGCAAACAGACAAGGAGGAAGGGTTCACAACTTCCCCTAGTACAGAAAAGACTTGCATAAACATGTAAGTTAAAGCAATTACTTATGTATATATAACAATGGTTAACATAAACCAACAGTTAAATGGTTCAAAAATAAACAGCAGCAGGCAACCAGGGGCAGTTAACATTTCATGAGCGACTGAAGAAATACAAGGTTGTCTGCAAATTTCTGTAGCTGGTGAGGCAGCCTCCAGAGCTGTCATCCCTTCCATTCATCTTGGTATCACAGCTTTTTTAGTCCTTCATACTCATTTTTGTATTCTCATGAAATATTACTTGCTTAGTTTTATAGTCACATATATAAATACAGACTTTTCTTAGTAGTATCTGAATCCATTAATCATGGTCTGTTTTTTCCTCTGTGACAGAAATAGACATTTAGAAGTCAAGGATGAGTTGGGTGATAGTCTGAACTGTATTCTGGCCATGGGCGTAGCAGCAACTCTTGGGGTAAAGCTCAAGACTCCACCTGTAGCGCACCTGGAGGAAAACAGCTATATCTCTCTTTGCTCCCCTCCACTCTTTGAAGAGTCATGTTCGATATATAGGGAAATTTTATAGGAAGTAAATCCATCATTCCTTGTGAACTGCTCCAAAGGCAATCCTAATTCAGTTGAATGAAAAAAGTCCTGGGAGGTAACTGAGCTAAGGTAGTTGTATGAAATGTTAAGCTTGCGATACAGCAGCATAAAGAACTGCAAAGAGTAATTACTGGAAGGGGGACTCAATTAACTGGAACAAACAACTGATTGTGCAATTAAGCAAAAGCCTGTAAATCATTACAAACCTCTTGTCATACAGCATTTCTCCACAGTCCTGCTGTAGTGGCCCTGCTCTATCTGCTAAGAGTTAGGGCTAAGCTGCAATCATGTTTTCATTGCTGTATTATGAACCACTAATGATGATCACTTGTGTACTTTTCTTAATTATCTTGAACAACAATGCGCATCTCTAACCCCCCATTTTACTAACATTTTGATGTAGGAGAAAGTGCAAGAAGTCATACAGCATCATCCAGCAGTCTGTTCACCACACTCAGGTCCACAGGTTTGCATTTGTAGCTTTCTTATAAAACACCAGCTATTCAAGGCAAAGCACAAAGTTCCTTTCATATCAGACCATTTAGCCAGTGCTGCAAATGGTTATATTTTGAGTTTCAAATCCACTCAGACATCGTTGGGTGGAAAAGTAGATTTGCACTTCATTGACTATAAGGTTTGCCTCTGTTTAGAAGAGATAGGAAGAGAAAGAAGAAAAGATCTCATTGCAGTATTATTCAAAAAGAATAATAGAGAAAAAAGAGATCCGTAGAACAAAGCAGAACACTGAGAATATGTGACAAGGAGAGGACGTACAAATAAGTTGGCAAGACTGTCTGGAGATAAGATTCCTTGAAACTTCACCTTTATGAAGCTTGCTTGCAATCGTTTCACTAATTCTTTGTGATGAAATTGTTGTGTTGGACTCCTCTGGCTGAGGATATTGGTTTTGTTTAGACTCTAAAATTTCAGTAACACTGGTTACACTGTTTATGAGACTCAGATAAGAGGGTAAGAGAAGGAAATAAAATGTTTGTGCTGCATTTTGTCGTAGCCTTTCCAACTACCTGAAAAAAACATCTGTTAAAAAAAAAATATCCTGGCACATTCCTCTGTGAATTTCCTAAGGGGGTTGGTTTGGGTTGGTTTTTCCTTTCAATCTATATACACTAAGAGAACCTTGTTCCAAAAGCAGCAACTTCTTAGAAAGAGCACGCCCTCACAGTAGTTGGGCATCGCTATCGCTTGGAAAAAAGAAACCCCTTTCCCCAGCCACCTTCCTGCCACACTGGGATGCATAAGCAACTTCTCTCTGAAAGCGCAGCCACTGGTATGTCCTCCAGGACCGACTGCTGCTAGCGAGAGCCGCCACACTGGTTGCTCCGAAGAAATGCCATCTTTATACTCACAGAGCAGCATAGGCAGCTGTTTCTTACACCACTTCTTGCTAAATGCACTTTAAATTCATGTTGGCAAAAAAAATTTCTAGGGGAAACTTGCCTTCTGTGGCCAATTGGTCCTTGGCCTGGGTTTAGAGAAGCTACTAACGAGGCTGATGATTAGTGACAAATCTGGTGACAGTACTTATGGTAGAAACATCTGGCTGGATGCTCTGAATTGGTTGCAGACCCACCAGCCTGGCCCACCATTTGCTACTCTGAAAATGGCTTATATTTCAGAGACTGCAGGACCATTTGTCTTCATTAAGCGGTAGTTCCTAAAGCCAATAATTAATGACAAGTAGTCTGGAAATGGCTGTGCAGAAAAGGAAGTACTAAGGGAATAAACAAATTCTGAGATAAGGAAAGGGGCAGACTGGAGGAAAAGATGTGAAAACATTTTCTTCTCTGAAAGGATGTGGGATCCTGTGAGGATGTTTCATTGAGGACCGAACCACTGGCATTTCCTAACCAGAGTGAGCAAGACCACTGGATGCGTGAAGCTGTCTGAACATCTGCAGGAGGATACATCTGGCAGAGGGCAAGCTTAGCAGCTTTCCTGGCACCCCGGGCAGGGATTACACTGGTCTCTTGCTGCCTGTCCCTTGTTATTATCAGTAAGTAGCAGAACTGGCTGGGATTTATGATCTCAAGAGGAATAGGTGGTAGCTTTTCATGTGAAATGCAGACAGGGACTATGTCTTTTCTTCTGAGTATTTCTGTACTCCTAGCCCTAAATTTCAGCGCAGCCTTGCTGTACTGATGCTGTCCACTTATATTGCCTATTCATCTAAGCAGGGTGTTGCTTCCCAGATACCTTGGTATTCAGTCTTTGTGAGGAAAGCATACCAGGCACAGCCATGAGATGGTTGCCACAAGTTTTCCGGAAGGAAAACTTCAGTGAGAAAAAGTTAACAGCTTCCATTTAAGAAGGACAAGAAAGTGATGGCAGGCATTAAAACACACGTTAAAAATTCAGTGCACTCAAGGAGAGGAGCAGAAGGAAGCCTGGTACCTGGCTCTCCTCAGTATCACGAGCCCTCTTTTACCAGCTGTCCCCCCAAAAAAGGGACTGTAGAAAGCTGATTTATAAAATCTATATTTGAAGGTAAGAATGAAAGTGTCTTCTGTGGACTCTTGTATTACACTAATTCGCACCAAGATTTTAGAACTGGCCACTAGTTTGAAAAGTCATTGAGGGAATTGTTGATGGGTTTTGCACAGTCTATACAGAGAGGCTTTTTCATAATTTCTAACCAGCATTCGGTCCCAGAACTAAAAATTCACATTCATTCCATGATCCCATTGCCTAAGTAATTGCTTTAAACCACTTTGTAGCTTTTTTGTAAAAACAACTTGGATCCAAATGAAGGAAAACCTCTGACATTCTCCTTTGTCCTGTTCTGAAAAAAAAAAAAGTCACATGAAATCCCTCTTCTCACAGCTATGGAGAAACTTTAACTGAAAAATAAGAAGATTTCTGTATAAGTGAAGCAGCAAGGATCTGGACAGTCTTCTAACTGTAATAGTGGGGAGAAACATCTAAGTCATTTAAAATAGCCTTGACAAGTTTATAATTAGTTTGTATCAGATGGCAACGTCAGGTTACAGAGGACTGGACTTGATCAAAAAAATTTGTTATGGATCCAAGTTTTAAACATGCTGAAAGCTGTTCCAGTGAAAATTAGGAAGATGTGAATAGCTTTTCTTTTTGTGTTTTTAAAAGCTGTGAAGCATCGTGTACGTTCTGAGAAAAAGTGCAAGTATATAACAGTAGAATAAACCAAAATGAAAATTATGAAGAACTAAAACCAATTAGATTTACACTCAGAGACCTCTATTTTCTATGTGAAGACTAATGTGCATTGACCAATGGTGGTTTGCAAAACCATTCTGTATGGCTCACAACTGCTCAAAGAAACTGTCACCTTCTTATAGCTAAAATTTATCAGTAACTGTGCATAACAGACTGCAAAATATAGAGGGTTGTCAGGGGGAACATGAGGGGACACACAACAATGGACACAACTATGATTCTAGAGGCTTATAACTCAGTTAAACCACCTTCATGAATATTGTCATTTCTATTTTACAATTAGGATGACCAAAGAGATATGTGAAGGACCCATAGGAGTGAAGTGGCAAAATCAAGAAAAAAAAATATGCAGGGAGGGGGGAAGGGTCCCTCTGGATGGTCACCTCCTAAAGTAATCCCCTGCAACAGTATATGGTTAAAGGCTGGCGGGCAGTTCTGGAATGACAAACTATACACACCACTACGTACAAGTGATGGAATTCACATAAGGCATTTCATCCCCACCAGATAGAAATCGACAATCCTAACAGTTTTGCGACATCTACCCAAATCCTCCCATATGAAAGAAATGGTGCCCAATTTTCAGCCAACTGACCCTCCATGAACAAAATGCACCTGTTTCATAGCCTCCGAAAACAGAGTGCATTAACTACCAGTCATTGGGAAGATCCGATGAAAGACCCTGGGCACAACTAATAATTTCTTTGCTATAAAACAAGGTTGCTATTCATTCCTGGATAAAAATCCAGCACAGTTCTGCCAACTTCAGCCTGCTCCTGTTCCTTCTGTGAGCACCAAACACCAGAATCTGGCCATTGGTCCTCTGCTTGTTAGGAACAAAACATTCAAATAACAAGAAGCAGGAAACCTGCACAAATTCTCTCCGTTTCAGGAGGCTATGAAACAGATGGCTTGGTTATAGCATCGTTTCCCTCTGCAATAAAGGTTTTGCTTTAATTCTGTAAGTACAGCTCATCTATCTCAGCCAAGGGGATCCTAGAGGCTTTGTCAGTTTTGTGTGTCTGTTTGGGGGCAAGACAGGAAAGTTGTTTTCTTGCCACGGAAAATAAATGTGCTTTAGTACAGCAAAACAAGAAGAAAAAAAAAAAAAGACACATTATAACCAAGGAAACAATGATTTTTCATGCAGGAGAGGAAGCAAAGCATAAAACAGGGTATAAGGGAAAACAGGGCAGGCAGAGCCCCATCTTGTGGCAGAAAGTCCAATTCAAGTTCCTCCGGCTGTGCATGAGTCACCGTGTCCCAGAGACAACGTTCTGGGACGTTGCTCTGTGCAGCTGGCCTTTAAATATTTAAATCTATTGGACTACAAGGAAGATGTCTGCTCTTTGCCAAGCAGCTGCCTGTAAACAGCTTTCTAAATCGCAAGTCTAGACTGCGCTAGCCTAATCCAGAAGAGAACTGGAGGAACTGTTTAATTAACTTTTCCCTTTCTAGCAGAAAAGGACCTGTTTGTGCTGGGAAGGCAGGAGTGGGTCTGGATCTAGAATGGAACTGAAGTGATACATGAGAAGTGATATCTAGAAGCGATACTGAGTTTTTTTGGCTCTCTCTTGATCAATTTGAGAGCTTGCTGTGGTCTGGGGCAGCATTACAGCTACATGCTGACCACTAGCTCCTCTCTTGCTAAAGATAATTTCTCCAGTTCTCCTTTGCACCCACTCCAGCTACCAAAGCAGATGCTTCTCCAGGTAATTTCATATTCCAAAACATCTGCAGGCAGACAGGAGACTATCAGTCAGTGACCAGGAATTTGTATTTTGGGATCTTCAGAATCCCAGAGCTACAGGAATGCAATGTAAAAATCTCTTTCATTTGCACCCAGGTCACCTCTCCTAGGATTTTTTTCTGTAAATACACCTCCAACCATATATTGCATATTGAAGAGGACGGGAGCAAAGAACTTGCAGCTAAGAATGTATCAGTCATATCTCAGGGAATGTGTGAAAAAGATCAGAGCTGCATTCACCTTTTTTTCTAACAAAGATCCAGCTCTTTAAGAGATTTTGGCACATTGCACTGATGCTAAAAGGAGCTGAACTTTGAGATGAGAATTAGGTTCCTAAATACCATCAAGTTTTGAGGTTTTGTGATTGGGGACTTTCCAGACACAAAGATGGATTTGTCTGAGTACAGCCTATCTCTGGAAGAGTCTGCTTTAGGTCTCCAAAAAAGATTGGAAATCATTACAAAGTTCTCTCTTGAGCCTTCTCCTGCTTTCTCATCTCTGTTAATGAGCATTTATGTATGGAGAACACGTTCTCTCATGTCATTTTGTTACCTTTGCATCTAACAATGAAGCAAAATGAGTACAGAAAAGGTGCAAAGTTTTTGCATACTCATAAATTTACTCTAAACTCCTGTCAAGTGGGATGTTTCATTATGAACTTGAGCCAAAACTTGTAGATTACCTGAGTTCATCCAGGTGTCCTCAAAAAGAACTTCCTTGAAAACAGACCAATGAACCATCTCACCCATTTATATTTCTAGTTCAGATATGAGTCCATGGTGGCTCACTTCTGCTTTGCTATGAGCTGTGGGTGCAATAAAGGGCTGACTGGAATCCTTCACCTCCTCTAGAGACCTACGTTTAGCATGGCTATGGCCACATGTCTGTCATTAGTTAGCGGCCTCTGTCATATGTCTTCTTCATGTTCTCAGTTCAGTTCCTTAAGAGTGGGCATTTGCATCCTAAAGTTGAATGGCATCTTATTAATGAGCTAGAAAACAGGATATGGACCTGTCATGGAAAAAGTACTCCTACATTAGGACAGCTGTGCCTTATAATCTTAAATGCTTTATGCAGAAATATTCTGTGGTGAAGACAGCAGCCATCACATCCTACACACATCAGCTGGATAAGTATGAACCTTATTATTAATATTTTTCTTGGATGCATCTAAAGCTTGTCAGATTCTGCTACATTATATGTGCTACAAGGAAGACTTGAGGGAAAGTGTCTGGCATAAGGATATTCAGGCTGAGCACAAGAGCAAACGAAAACAAGAAGAGTGAGTTCACAAGCAGAACTGGGAAAAGGATCCAGATGTTTTAGCTTACACGGTCATGCTTCACACATTGGGCCACACACACTTCCTTCCCTCTCCTTGAACCTATATTTTTCTCTGCCCTGTTGGGTGCTCTTTCCCTATCTGCAAAAGATGGTAGCTCTATAAAAGAAATGTTTGGAAAAAAAATCAAAAGGTAAAAGCTGTAATTTATGGTAGAAATTGTTGATAGAAACACTGGGAATGCATACGCTGGAAGGTCATATGGCATTAGGGAATCTTTAGATTTATGGGTTGGTTTGCTGGGGTGGAGGAGGGTGGAGTTTGAGAATACCAGAACTTTATTTAGTGCGCAAAGTATGCTAACACCTCTTCTTCGATTCCAGGGAAATTTGAACAACGGTCCTCAAAAATTCAAGGGGCACAGAGGAATCTTCATTAGTGGAAAAGGAAAACACAAACGCCAGTAACATGAGCAGGCTGTGGATGTTTCCCTGTTTCTGGAAAAATGTGGATTTAAAAAGAAAAAATTCTGTATTTTTCATAGTTTTCTCTTTTCTGTTAAGAAACTTTAAAAAAATACTTCACAAGGTTTACTTTCAAAAGGTCAGAAAGTGATATTAAGTTTGTTTTGCTGAGCATCCTTTGAAGACTCTTTTTTCTACTATAAACAAAAACTTGAGAAATCCCTAATTGGCAATTAAAGAGTTCTTGTGGACATGCCTATTTTTTTAAAAAAAAAAAAAAAGAACATTTAAAAAAAAATAAATTAAAGGGGCATAAAGTTTCAGCTTGGCTTACTAAAGCTTTGGATAAATTTTATCTCAGTGTATTTCAAATGTGTTATTTGCAAATCTGTTTACCCAGTACTTAGTTCCGGCTCCAGCTAAATTATATTCTTTACAAATATTTTTCATTATCTTTGCCCCAGTTATTCTTCATATGTTTTCTTTGCTGATACTCAGTTGTTCGTGATCATGTTTTGTTATTATTGTCCTGGTTTCAGGTGGGAAAGAGTTCATTTTCTTTCTAGCAGCTGGTGTAGTGCTGTGTTTTGGATTTAGGGTAAGAATAATGTTGATACTACACTAATATTTGTTGCCAAGCAGACAAGGACTTTTCAGCTTTTCATGCTGACCTGCCAAGGAGAAGATGAGGTGCACCCAAGAAGCTGGGAGGGGACACAGCCAGGACAGCAGAGCCAAACTGGCCAAAAGGATATTCCATACCATATGGTGTCATGCTCAGTATATAACTGGGGGAGTTGCCAGGAGATGGTGTGGCTAAGGAACTAGCTCAGCATCAGTTCCAAGTGGTGAGCAATTGTGCTGTGTATCACTTGTTTTGATCATCATTATTATCATCTTCTTCCTTTTCTGTCTTAAACTGTCTTTATCTCAACCCATAAGTTTTACCTTTTACTTTTCCATTCTGTCCCCACCCCACCCTGTGGGCACAGTGAGCAAATAGTCCTGTGGTTGTTTTAGCTGCCTGCTGGATTAAAGCATAACAATTATGCAATTAAATTACTTAAGAGCTTTAGCTGACCAAAGGTCTTGCAATTTGTGTGGGCCAGGTCCTTCACCAGAGAAACGCATCAGAGTGCTGTGAACTCTGGCTCCCAAAAGCAGAGCTGGGAATTGTTGTTAGTAGATGCCAATACTGAAATCCAAACAGCAGGTTTCACCTTTTGCAGTAACCTTCAGTCAGCCAGAAAACTGTAAGGCAGAACTCCCTTACCTCCACAGGTATCACTTTCTCCTGAACCCCACAGCCTTCTCTGCACATGCAGCAACCTAAAGTAAGTTTTCTTACCTCTTCTCCACATCTCTTCCCAGACAGAATTTCTCATCTATTGTCTATGCATCCCTGCTCCTGTCTGTCCTTATTAATGACCATGTGACTGAACATTTTTAATTTATTCACCATGGATCAGCTTAACACCGCTCCTTTCTGTAATTCACACCGTACCCTGCCTGCTGTTGAATGTTGTTTAATTCTGTAAAGCTTTCCAAGTTACAAGCTGCTATGCACTGTGTCATCTTGTATTGGCATCTTGAATCTTTAATAAAGTTGTTCTCAAATAATGTTTCAATAAATGAAATGTACCTGCTGAGATGAAATGCTGCATATCAACATGATGAGCAATGGTATTTAATGGGATAGAAGATACAGACAAAGGGAGGGATAGAGCATCTTAGAGAGAAAGAAAAGGAACCTTCCCACTATTTTTTTTGCATTCAGAGATTCAGTTCTTTTTGTCTTTCTCCCACATAATTGTCAAATTTAATTATTTAGAACACATATCCAATAATGCACTAAGACTAATTTCCTAGGAAACTGTCAAACATGTGAAGAGGAGTGGCGAGAAAAGCCCTGGAGGGATTTTGTTTAGCATGACTGCTACTCAGAAAGAGATATGTGCAACAATACTAAGGGCTCGGGTATTTGCATATGCATGTAGACATGCAGATGTGTTTATACATGCATATATATTCATTTGCATAGTAAACAAAAGCAGAGATTCTATTAAGAAATTAAAAATAGGTGGATGAAAACCATCTCTTTCTAGGCAGAAAAAAGCCCAGGCTATTTAATTTCTGACTCTGTGAATTGGTACAATAGTTGATGGGAAGATAATTCTGACTTACTTGTGATGAAGAGGCAAGGTTTGTCTTCTGTGAGGAATCATTATGCCATAGAAACTCAGATCCTTACAGGTGCACAGGCACCCAGTTACAAATGAAAATCAATAGGAAAAGGTTATGTCCACCTTAAGAAAATGAGCCTGAGTATCCGGTACGAGGCCCATTTGTTGGTTTCCATGGACTTGGGAACAGGACCTCTTTCAAAGATGCTGCAAATAGAGATGAGGTCAAGGTCTGCTGCTCAGTGAAGGAAAGATAATATGCAAAAGCATTAGTGCACTCATCTCCCTGGCAGCTTCCCTGTGTCCTCTGGATGCTCTGAGGTTCACAGCTGTGAATGAGCAGCTGAAACATTTGGGCACAGAGATTGGGCAGAGTTAACCAGCTAGAGACGAACAATGTCAGGACTGGATATAGCTAAGAAGTAGGAAAGCAGTTATCAGACAGGTAGTTTAACAACTCCAATCTACATATTCCTACTGCCTCTTGGTTCATTGTTCATGGATTAGCACCGATTTACCTCAAAAAGTGCAGGAGGGACAACACAACAGAACTGTGCTGAAGGGAGCTATTAGCATGTCCTGAATGGGGTGGGGGGAAAGGGCGGTGCATCCCCCAGAAGCCGGCAAGAGAGAAAGACTCAGCTTATTTGCCTCAGAGGAGGAAGTAAAGGATGTTCCTCACCTCGGTTCTGCTTTCAGAGAGCAGGAAGATGATGTTTGGTGAAGAGGGGCTTTTAAAGAGCTGAGCCCAATAAGCCATGAGCCCTCTCTGGCCTGTCCACTCCTCTTAAACTGATGAGACTTTCATCTACCCCAAGCTGTCAAGATGGATGGAAAAAGGAGGGGCTAAAGCAGACATAAATTTCATGTGGAAAAGCACTCTGGGATTTAAAAGTCCATAAGATGTGGTGAAGTCTACTCATCAACTGGCATGCTTAATTTTGTCCTTGATTTTTACCAACTACTTCAGGACATCAGAGACTGATTACACTTTCTTGGATAGTTTTTTTTTGTCAGTGATTTTTGGGGTGCTGAGGCATGCTTTGTACACACACATATATATGCACATGTACTAGCCCGAGGGGTCTGGATTCTGTACATGTTGTTTTACACAATATATTTACAAAGCCTCGGGCTTTAGGAAGAATAAAGTTGGGAGAATCAGCACAGATAGTAATAGCTTCTGCTAATGGTGGTGATTTGGAGAGCAACCAGAAACTAAATCAGGTATGCTTAATTTTTTGCCACTATAAAATACTGTTCCTGGTTGCTTGCTTTACTCAAGAGTACCCTGAAAACTAGAGCTGGGGAGAAGCAATTAATATTATGCTTCTCAGGTGTTCTGCAAGTGTCTCCTGGGAACAATTTCTAATATTCAGAATAAAATTAGAGCCTGTGAGAGTTCTGCCACCCAGTATTAAAACTCTTCCACTTCCTAAATATTCCTTGATTTTACCATATCTGTGAGTACCTGAGAATGAATGGTAATTCCCCTGAAAAGAAATCTTAATAGTGTAATTAAAGCTAGAATGCACCCTTTCTGCTCCAGTTTTGAACTTAAGGGGAGCTCAATACTGACTGCAATCTCACTTCTGGCTCCCACTGAGTTACTGCTGATTCTGAAATGCAACATCTGCTGTCACCCCAGATCTGATCCTTCTCTGTCCTCTGCTTGTGGCATTGCTACGGCACCCCAGAACCATCTGTCCTGACACTATCCCATCCTAAAAACCACCACAGCTCAACAAGGGGTCTCAGACCAGCTTGAGTGCCAGACTTTCAGATAGTTTATAAGGGGGGAAATTTGTTTTCTTTCCCTACAGCAGGGAAGAAAAACCACAGTGCACCCTGATGTAAAACAATTCTTGAAGGGTCTACTGCTGACAGGGATACTGCTGACCTTGACAACATGATGGATTGCCGCAAAATATCTGTATCATCATAAGGAAGGTGCACAGACATTTTCTCTTACCTGTATCTTTCAACTACTCTAAGCATGGACTACACCATGGTGAAAGAGCTGAGGTCTTCTTGATCTTCTCGAGCTATTTTTGTTTAGCAATACACGATCAGGCAAAATTTAGATCTGTGTTGTTTGCTTGTCGTGAACAAATTGGGTTGCAGGTCAGATGATATATAGAAGCTACCCTGTTAGCTTGACAGCCTATAGTGAGTACCTTTTGGTTTAGAAAAGGAAAAACAAAGACACAATATTTTTGCTCAGTTAGAAAGTATAGGTTGGGTTTTATCATTATGTACAGAGAACTGGGAAGCTAAGTTCTATAACCACAAGACCAAAGAGCGTAAATGCTGAGGTAAGCATAACAAAAGTCTTCTGGGTAGCCACTAAGAGTTATCACTAAAGTGATAGCGTGGTTAGGAGATGCTTAGGAAGTGAATATGTAAAAGAGCTGCAGTAAAGTATGAAAGGCAAGCCTGAGGGGCTAGCTGTATGGAGGACAGTATTTCTAGGACACAGGACAGTATTTCTGTGTAGTAGTATTACACAGGACAGTATTTCTAGGTGTAGAAATAGCACCCCATACCTGGCAGCTTGTGTTCAAGTAAACAAGGTGCAGAAGTGCTTTGGCGTTGGAAATATGCAGAAATTTCAATTCTGCTCCCTCATTTGTGCTTAAGCAAGCCTGCGACTTTCTCTAATAATCTTTGTGTGACTGATCAGAAGCAAACCAGAGATAAGGTGTGGCAATTGTGCTACTTAATCTCAGTGTTATCTGATGTTTGTGATCTAGGTCTTCCATAATACGGGCTATTGATACAAAGCTAGTCGATTCTTTGCTGTCAATGAAGATACTTTGCTAAAGCAGGATTTGCATTCAGTTCAAATCTCCCTTTTGTTAGGAGAGAGACATTTAACTCTGTCCTAGGTGATACAGTCATTAGGAGAACAATTAACAAAAGCGATCCTGTCTCTTGCTGAGCAGTGGAAGATGTCTTCTCCTAGATAGCCCTTGTAAGAGCAGTAGCACAACGGAGGGAAGAGGACAACATCCCCTGCAGGAGCTGAAAACAGGCTACAGGCAAGTACCACCCCTTCTGTGAAAGGCTGAGAAGTTAAGGAAAGGGTACCAGAGCTTTATAAACTGAAAGGCTTCCTCCAGAAAACGGCAAAGGCTGAGAAAGAGGTGAGAGCTGTATAACTAGTGATGGTTGGTTGTCGCGCTTCAGCCACAGCCCAGCCCCAGGAACCGCTCGCTCCCCGCTCCATCCCCTAGCGGGACCGGGGGGAGCAACGGGCACACAAAGGCACCCGCGGGGGTCAGGGCAGTTCGCTGGGAAAGCGCGGGCAGAGGGGAACCCCGACAACCGGGCTTCAGCAGGATGCGTATGGTGATAGCGCAAAGCGCGCACTTACTTACCGACGACCGACCAGCCGCACACTACCCAGACCATCCCAGAGTCAACCCCCGGCCCATTCCCTTTTATAGCCAGCTCAGCTCACCCGTACTGGCTTTTTGGGAGAATTAACCGTCCCAGCCGGAACCAGGATACTGGGTGAGACATACTTTACACCAGCAAGAGATTGTTTGGGATTTGGATGCATGTTACCTGGCAAAATCTGAATTTAAACATTTCTGAAACAGTTCAGGTATTTTGAGTTTAATGGCGGGCTGCAGGCAGCTTAGAACGAGGTGTTGCAAGCAAAACACAGTTGTTGATCTAATTTATACCTCAGGGCCTTTTAGCTGCTCAATGTCTGTTGAAATGGAGTGGGCTTAAAGGGAATGTAAATTCATCTTATTTCTTCCCTGGCTTTAGGCTGTTCTCCCGGAATGTAGCACGATATAGTATGCATTCTCCTAGGGACCTCTTCCTGATCACCTACCCAAAATATACTTTTTGCTATTGTTTTAGCTCACGGTTCATATTTGACTTCTTTTGCCTACAGTAGGTGAGCATCCAATGAAACTAATTTGCCCTCCTAACATTTACTTTGAAGTAGGTAGTTTTCCAGGAAAGAAATCGACTCCTAAATTCCCCTGAAATGAAATGCCTCTTTTCTCTGACTCTCACAGAAATGAATGGGAACCAAATTGTTTCATAAAGCTGTATTTAACAACTTATAAGAGCTAATGATAGAGGCTTGACCTGTGCCTGAGGATAGCCAGGAGCATACTTAAAGGTGGAAAATCTTCCCTATGAACTAGCGGCTCTTTCAGTGAATGAGTCTTCCTCTCAAACACGTGCCACTGACAAAATTAGGCCATGCCACTGAATTACAGAATCTTTGGTGTAATTAGGCAGTCTTGTCCTTTATATTTCGTCTTTCATTGAGATTGCACATTGCATTTTCATTCTGTGTTGACTATATTGTAACTTGTGATTCAAAGTATTTCCGCCTGGGAATCAGTCACTGCAGTATGCTGGGCTTATATCAAGGATGCTGGAATACTCCACTCACAATGCAAAATTCAAAGGCTTTATTAATATTTTGCAGTATTTTTGCATATGTCTTGTTATGCATATAACTAGATTCCTGTTTAGCATATGTATCAGTGACATGAGATGCAAAGGATATAAACTTAGTTACAGAAATACAGCTGTATCCAGTGCCTTCCAAAAATAGCTAAATATTCTTTATCTCCTTTAAAAGGAATACTTCTGAAAGCTGTCACTGTATATGACAATTTCTGGATCTAGCAATGTGTATTGCTAGTAAAGCTAGTCATCAGAAATATGATGGAACCATAGTCAGTCCATGTGAATATTTTTGAATCTACTGAAATTGAGGTACTTTGACTCAGTTTAATTTCCTTTTTAAAGAGGAAAGAGTAATGTTCTAAGAATGTGATGTTGCCTTTCTTTAAAATTCGTGGCAATCTGTTTTTATTAAATTGGAAGTCACCAATCGTCCACTTTACTCTTGCTTTCATATAGGGAAATATTTATTATTTCACATAGAAACAAATAAAAGATTTTTGTTTAGTTGGACATTTTTGAAGACCTCAAACAATCCACCCTGCTGCTGCTTCTTTGGCAAGGTCTTACCACTCTCTCTACAACTACCAGAAATTAGGTTGTTGTCAGTTTCTTCTCCCAAATAATAGGACCAGAGGAAATGGCCTCAAGTTGTACTAGGAGAGGTTTAGATTGGATCTTAGAAAAAATTTTTTCACCAAAAGAATTGTCAGTCATTGGAACAGGCTGCCCAGAGAAGTGGTTGAGTCATCATCCCAGAAGGTATTTAAAAGACTTCTAGATGTTGCTCTTAAGAACATGGTTTAGTGGTGGACTTGGTGGTGTTAGCTTTACTTGGTAGACTTGATGGTATTAAACGTCTTTTCCAGCCTAAATGTTTCTAAGATTCTATGATTCTTGGTCACCAGGTAGAGCTCTTCTTCCTAGAAAATGTCAAAATTTTCAGATGTGCTTCTCACCGGGAATGAATCCAGTCTGTGCAGCTCCAGTTGGCATACCAGCTTTTCTCTCTACTTTTTCTCTTGCATAACCACCTGGCTTTCAAACTCTTTATTCTTAGTAATATTTACTTTTCTTCACAGTTCCTATTTCTGTTAGCATAGTTAAAATTTCATCAACTCTCAGGGTTTCTGTAGCTTGAAGACCAAGATAATAGTGCAAAGCATTTCTTGGCCTGATCTAATCAGTTGAAAATGCTTTGCAGAGGCAAAGCCAGTAGGCTCAATTGACCATGAGATTTGACTTCTGCGGGTTAAACCTAATGATTTTGTCTAACTGCCTTCTGACCCCAGCCAATGTTCCACATCTGACTGCATCCTGCATATTTCCTGCCAGAGGTGGTTTGGTTTCCTCTATCCAGCTAATAGTTTTTTAGAATTCAAATAATATTCTGATCTCAGAGACTATTTAGAGGAGTTTGAAAGGAAGGAGCCTTCTAGCTTTGGGGGATGTGCTTCTTAACTCTGTGCTTTTGACTTTTCTTTTTTGTTATTTCTTATTTTCCTGACAATAATACTATCAATATCAAGTTAAAGGGAATTCCCTGGCTGAACTTGTCTTTTCACAGGCTTCTTATCTGTCTAAACATTCATCTGCCCACAGCTTAGATCCTGCCTTAAAGTTTTATAGCAGTTCTTTTTTATCGGATACTTTAGAGATTTTTTTTTTAACATTCTTCTTTTCCTCTGTTAAAGAATACTGATTTTCATGTAAACTCCATAACGCTGTTGATATCCCAGAGTCCCTTTGTAGCTGCAGTTTGCCTGGAATCCAGGGCTTAAACAAAGGGTGGTAAAAGGAAGAAAGGACTCTTCTATACAGTGGTAAAGCAGCTGAGTTGTTGCACCATGGGTTTAATGTCAAGTTGCACCCCAGATTTTTTCCAGAGTCTGTCCCTTTTCCACTAAGGACATCAGTCACATGATGTGCTTATAGCATCCTCTTATGTGAATTTGGGTATTGATACCATAGTAATTTAGGTGCCCTGTGAATTCCTTTGGCTCTGGATTCACCTTTTTTGTATTTGTATGACATGAAATGAAACAGAATCTTCTTGGTGATCAAAAGAGTTGAACATTTGTCTGTATTACAAAGTGAACATACTTTTTAACCTTTTGAAACCCAATAAGCCTGTAACAAGGCCATTTCTCTAAGCATGTGCCATTATATCTGTGCCAGAACTCTCTAGATCTATCCAGTCTTGGATAAGTAATGGGCAGTTTTACCCAATATAAACTAATCAAGTTGATTACATCTATTTATACATAATTATTTGTTGTTAGCCACAACCCCTGACACTGTCACTTGGATGTGTATAACCCTCATTACAAGCCACTCCTTACTATCTGTGCTTTACCACATGCATATCAAGCAAACATGCACTCTATCCTGCAGAGTGTAAGACTTTAGTAAAGAAACATGAATAAAGTATCTCTCAGTGAATTTTAGGGCAATGCTTTAAACACATCACTCCCTGAGTATTCTGCTAAGCCATTCCAAACAACATATGGAAAACAAGACAGAATTAAGTTCATGCCTACTACCCCTTGTCACAGTTTGGCTGCTAAAACAGAACTTTCTCCCATCATTACATTTAAGCTTTGTTAGTGATATTAGTCATCTCAGAAGGAAAACACAAGTTGTGTTGGAGTATTGCTGCCTGTCTCACAGGGTTGAAACGCTCTCCGCTCTGTTCACCAGAATATGACAGGAGTCCCCTAGACCTTTTAGAAATATTTATTTAAGAACTGTCATTACTGAAAAGGCACTCACAATGAACAAAAATAAATTCATTTTATTAAGCTATCACAAATAATTCAACAGAATTGTAATTTAACGAACTTGAGTGTGTATCACACAGCTTCTTTGCTGGTATAAATCGACTTAGCTCTTTATTTTTCAGTGGACTTATACTAATTTATGATTTTGGAGAATCTAGCTATATCCCTTTATTGTGCTAAGGTTATCTATGTTGTCAAATGTCATCTACTGCAAAGATCATTCAGTGTGTAAGGAAGTCAGCTCAGGGACAACTTGTCAGATCATATTATTCCTGTCTGTTGTGGTAAAATACAATCAGAAATGCAGAAAGCATCTCTGTTTCAGGAAGGTGAAAGAGCAATACAGAAGAGCAGAGACATACTAACACATCTAGGAAGTGTCGTCTTTCCTAAAACACGTTTTGTTGGAATGCGATTTTAAAGAGTGATACATCCCTGTGTATTTTAGACATAACAGGCATTTTCTTGATTTTGTTTCCCTCTGCCCCAAACATTTTAATAGAAAAATATTGAAAACATTTTATAAAAAAAAAAATCTGACTAAGAAACAGTCCTAGTAAAATTTCACTCCTATAGAACGTTAGAGTATTTTCAGCTTCATTCCTTAACTTACAGCTTAGATTTCTATGTTTGCACTTGGTCTACTGGAGGCTGTCCTTACCTATGTCAGGGAGGTTGGATGATATTTTAGGTCCCTTCCAACCCAAACCAGTCTGTGATTGTGTGATTTAAACTATGTAAAATATCACATTAGGTAAGATCTTTCAAAGTTTCATGGACTTGAGCGTCCCACTCAAGGTATCAATGAGGTTGGCATTTTTAACAGGAAAAGCAACATAAATACTCCAGGGTGAAGTGGTTCCTTCATATATAAGTTACCTTTGAGAAAATATGATGGAATTGTTGTGTACAGCGTATCAAAACTTTGTGTGAGAAATAGCAGGATTTAAGCTTGAGTGTTTCTTTGTGTCTCTGAGCTAGGGGATTCTTTTGTCCTCTTATTTCTGTAATAAACACCAAATTACTATCAGAAACTTTGAGGCTATCAGATAACCCATATCAGAACCCGTTCCCACAGTTGATATAGTTAAACAGAGATTACTTCAGTTTGTTATAAGAAATCGTGCCTTTTCAATTTATTGCTTTTCAGTCTCTGAGAAATATCTTCCTTTTTCTTCCTCTGCAGCTAAAAGACATTTTCCCCTGGTTCACTGAGAGGAACAGCTTATCTTGAGAAGGCTGTAAAATTCCCTGCCCTCATTTGACCATCCCAACCACTCTGATAGATCCTCTGCTTCTCACTGCTTGGATGGTTCAGCTGCCTATGTAACCCTACAAACAGAAGAAAGGTAAAACCACTCTTAGTTCACTTTGAAATAATAGTACATAAACAGCAATGGGAAATTTAAAGAGGCCAGCTGTCTACTCATTTTCCCATTCATACATCAAAATCCCAGATGGCTGGGGCTCATAGTATCAAGTGTGTGTGTTGCTACTATTCACGAAGGCATCCCTCTGTCTGCAAGGAAACATTTTTCTTTCCCCAAAAGTTCCCATTTTCTAGACAAGTCAAGGGCTAGGCCTCTGAAAAGTGACATTTCCTTTCGTGGGACCTACTCAGTTCTTGTCCCTCCTGAAGAAATCTTGAGCTCTTCCCAGTAGTACCAATGTTCAGTCTAAAGTCACATCTTTCACAGGATTGAAGGGAAGCCGTGAAAGACCTCCTAGCTACAAAGCAGCAGATTTGGTGTTTAAAGGGAGAAGCACACTGAGTACCATGGTTTTTTAGCAAGTGAGGACCTGATATTTTCCGTCCTTCTGCCTGAAGGGAAGAAGCAATCATCTGGCACATGTTTACAGGGCATGAAATAACAACTTGGCTGTAACATTTCAGGTCAGATCCCTTCTGCTGCTGAGCTTTGAAGAGGTAGGGGGGAAGGATGAGAGCACTGTGCATGTATATGTATGTGTGGGTTATTTTCTCCCATGCTTAGGATTTGATATAACAGTATTAGCACCTGCTGAATGGAAAACTGAATTCTTCCTGCCACTTGAATGACAAAGCTGCCAAAGCAGCGATGAATATTTCTTTCAAGGCTGATAAAGTAATCTCTCAGTGCTGGTCACCACTGAATCTCTGGGAAACCTTCAAATGCAATTTTCCCCCTGTAAGGTTGTACTTATTTTGATTTTCAATGAATTGCATCAGTGTGAAACCGCCCAAAGAGGACACATAAAGAAAGAAAAAGACTTAACTGGTGTGTTTCTGATTGACTGTGTAGTTCAATATTGTGCTGTGAGCTGCATTATCAATTAGGCTCATCCCTTTCACATGGACTGGGACAACTCTGGAGGGAAAGCAACTTTTGATAAGCTATAGACAGGACAATGAAATTACAATGACTGATTTGGGTTAGGCGAGACAGAGTAAACCACAGCCCACAGTGAATCTGGATACTGGCATTTGTTTAAGAACAAGTTAGATTAGAGCTTTTATCTTGCTTGATTATCTCACACATACAGCACATTTGCTGCCCCCCAGCACTGCATTCACCACCTCAACTTCATTGCCCACCAGGAGCTGGCAGAATCAGCCAAGGTCACTGACTGTCCCCCAGCACTGATCTGCATTCATCTTCCTGATTTCCATGATCTTCTCACATCTCACACTGTTCCTCCAGTTGGGATCTTCACTTTCTTCTTTCTGGCCTCATTTTCTTCTTCCAAAACCACTTTTTCTTGGAATCCTTCTTTGAACAGCCTCCACTTTTCCCAGTCCTCCAAGCATCCTGTTTTCCCAACCTAAACAGTCTATATGCAAACCAGTAGGCTACAACAGCTGAGCAGCCCAAAAGTTCAGGTTTGATCCTTCATCCTCTCATACATGTACAACCAATTATCTGCTGCCTGTTGGTATCCGCTGGTCAAATTAATTTTTTGCCTATAGCCATTTTGGTGTGTGAAAATCAAACTGTTCCCAAGAGTCAGAAGAGCTGTCCTGATTTCTGTCAGTTCAGAATCTGGCCCCAAGATACCAATTCTAGAGGTAGAAAAATCCTTTTCTTACTTGCATGAATATTTGTGTTGCTGCTTTACAACAGAAACATTATTTTTCTCATTAAAATCTTGTGAACAATATTGTTTGAGCATCATGTAAAGCCTTCATATAAAGAAGATTTACTGCTTTTCCTCTTCATTTTGCTTGTTTAGCTCAAGTCCTGTGTGATTACTTTAATGCATGGGTTTGCCGCTGTGGGCAATTTGAAATGCAATGCTTGCTGCTCTCCCAGCAATGAGGCTACCTCAATGAATCCCCAGCTGGAACCTGTCTGAGTGCTATGCCCCATTTCATATTGATGCAAAAAGCAACATTAAAGGGAGAGCACAGACTGAAAGAGTGGGATTTTTTGCAAACTTTCCAAGTAACCTTGTCAAGAATATGAAAAGTTATATTACCTACCTCCTGTCTATAATACCTTCCGATAAGTTCAGCTTCTGATATTTCCCCCATCTTCACATATTTTTCTCATGGTGAATTAAACCGCTAAAATACAATGGCAGAAAGATGTAGAGTTTATTGTTTGCATATCTAGTCTTGAATCTTGGCAAGTTTCCTCCCCATCCCACCTTCTCTTGCAGTCAGTTTCACAGATTTGATAGAAACAATTATGATGAGACTACATAGGTCCCTTGCCTTATAATGCATGTCAGTAGGCAAATGAATCCTTGGTAAAATAATTTTATAATCTTATGAGATAATAGTGCTTAAAAGACACCTTTGTGTACGTGTACAGACAGACCTGGATTCCATTACCAATGTTCTGGGCTAAATTCACGCTCTTTTGTCCAATAAATTTATAACCACATTAGCTCTGTTCATGTCTGATATACCTGCCTTTTAGTATGCCTTGGCAGCCTTCAGGTGAGACCAGCCTCAGCTGAGCCACATAGGCTAATTTCTGAGAGCCCCTGTCTGGTAATAGTCAAAGAAAATCAAAGATTTGCCATGACATGAGCCAAAGTTTTAAGTTTCTTTATGGGTTATGGAATTCCTGTCTCCCTTTTTGAAGAATGCTTTGTCCATGAAGTTGTATTCGGGATAATAGAGGCACAGGAGGGAACTGATGGGATGGGGAAGCTGTTGGCAGACTAGGTATTAGGCTGTGGATTTACCTTTGCAGAGATATGCAGGTGACAAAGAAGGAGTGTTTATTAGGAAATGGTTTCATCCATCTCCTTGTGCATTAGATAGGTGAAATGTACTGGGTGACAAGGGGGTGTCAGCTTCTGTTTGGATGAAGAAATACATGACCTCATAGCTTTAGCTGAACAGGAAAGGAACATAATGCAGTTGAGCTGCAGTGTCTGTAGTTTGAACCTTCCATGGTTATCTGAAGCACCATTGAGAGCAAAAGCCTGCCATGTTTATCTAGAGGTGGCTTTATTTCACATTTATGGAATGTACATGTTACTTGGTGCTTCTAATATGTCCCCTGAATGGGGAGCAGCCCTGCAGCTGTCCCACTCTCATGGTGGCAGGAGTTGCTCAGAAGTTGCTTAACCCATCGCTAAATAAAACAACATCTGGGTTGAGCAGCTGGGTAACTGCAGAACCGTGAAGTGCAAGAAACACAGCTCTTTGTCTCCCTCCGATGGCTAATTAGTGTCAGAGCGTACTGCTGGAGGTAACATCCCTGCTCCACTTCCACCATGGGCACATCTTCCAGTGACTGCTCTTTTTAGTCTCTGAGTCAGCTGCTAAACATTTAGATCCAGAGGTCTGAAGTTGTAACTTTGGAACCAATCTGGAAGAAGGGGGATTTGTTTGTACTAATGCTTCGAGGCAGGGTGTTTACTTGTCTGAACTGAGATACAGGGTAGAGCAGAGATCCAGCCTCCCTCTCTGAACCACAGTCACATCACATAAGGTGTCCCCCTTCACAAACTCATCTAGAAAAAGAATAGGCTGGTAAATACAGCTGGGACATATGAATTTCTACATCTGTTCTTTGATGAAAGGAAGCATGTGGGATTTACGATGTTCAGTAGCAGCAAGGAGCTGGCTTTTAGCTCTCATCAGAGAGACATACAACAGTACAGCTCTCCTCTGTGTCCTTCTATGGCACTGGGGCCATCCTGCAGCATGATGGCCTGTTACTGCTAACACCTGCAGCACCCTTGGGCTTCGAGAGGGTTTGGTGCTCCACCACCTGGCTTTTACGTGTGTGTGATCTGAGATGATCACAGCCTGCAGAAATACAGCCCCAGGCAGAAATAGAGGTTTGCTGCAGCTCCGGCTGTTCTGAACTAGAGATGGGCAGACGATGAATCAGTGCAGATGGAGAGACACTGCAAGAGCAACAGGGTGCTGGGGCTAGAGAGGGCCTGGTCTCTATCTCTGTTTCTGACTTATGCCAGGAGGCCACAGCTAAGGTCAGAATGCTGTCCACACAGACAGGAAAACAAGTATTATCAAAAGACACATCCAGATAGAAATGCCCCAAGGGGCACCATCCAAAATATACCTTAAAAAAAACTAAACCCAAAACTTGAAAGATAAGAGGCTTTCCCTAGAGATAGCCTGCAGACTCTGTAGCCAGCATACCCATGTTCTACTCTCCTCTCCAGAGTCCAAGTGGCTGGCTGGATGGGGGAAGAGGAGAGGAAAAAGGGATTGGCTACATCTTAAGGTCATAGCTCAACCCCATGCCCTTAAATTCACAGTAAGCCTCTGTATCAGCTCTGCTACTACATCTCTCTGTCAAAACAGACAGAAGTAAATGTCATCATTAACGTGTTCCAGCCAGGAAGTCAAAGCAATGACATGCAAGGTGTCATCAGAGCCAAGAGGGAAGCCAGTGCTCATGGAGTCTAAACCTAGCACTGACCCACCACCCATGCTAGTGGTGATCCAATAGCTCCTCTGCCCAAGGGCCTTGTTCCTGCCACCTGTGACTAACACCACCTTGGAGGCTAGAACTGCATTGGTGGCTGAAGGCTGCAAACCTTGATGGTGCAGAAGAAAGAAGCAATAAATGTAAGAAGGATCCTTCAGCAAGTGCAGTTTGTGGCTGTTATTGGGGAGGGAAAATGGGAAGTTTGAAGGCAAGATGATAAAGCATATCCTTTTTATTCTTTTCCACACTTCTATAGGAAAAACCCTCCCATTACAGCTCTCAAGATGTTGAAGGTCCTCCCATAAAATTACTGGCATCCCTAGTCATTCATATGCAATTATAAAACTGTGCTTAAATCACAAGGAAGAACTATTACTTTGTTTCTTAAACACACACATATATATGATTGTACATACACATAAGACGTGTCAGTAAAACCCAGCTGTTTATGAATTACAATTGTTTCTCCAAGGATGGCCTATATCCATTGCACAGTACATATAACAGGGCAACATGGTTACAGAGCCATACAAGATAAGCATGCAATAAACTGCTCCAGAGCCATCTCTGCTATCCCTGCCCAGGGATGGCCTTCGAAACTTGCACTCTCTTTAACTGTTACAGGCAGTGGAGGTGTGATACAGCATAACTGAGAACAGAAAGTTCATGTGTCAACAAGTTCAGCTGTTCCAAAGACATATGATAGTTTGATGGCCTTTTGGGGACAAATTGTGAATAATAGCAAACTGAAAGGCATGACTAGGAATAAAACCTAGGAATCTTTCCTCACTAGAAACTCATCCTTCAAGGAGAAGATCTTAGGAAATCTGAACTAAGAGCTGATAATGCTTGTTTTCTTTCAATTATTTTAAAAATCAAGCTCCCTGACAGGAGATTGCTTTTTCATTCACATTTGGTGACAGGCCTGTTGAGCCCAGACACAGGGCACACTCAGAGATACACAGATTGTAAATTCTATTTTAGACCACATTAGCAAACAAATAATCCATGAACTGACCCGTATCCTTGCTCCAGGACTGAGTTGCAAATTACTCTTCGCTTGTCTTTTCATCATCAGAATTAAAAGACTTTTGACTATCCCATTGTACAACTGGCAAAGCAGTGCAAAGCCAGAGGTAGAGAACATCCAAAAGCTGCTGCTTCTCTCCACCCCAATCTTCTAATCTCCTGGCTAAATTGTAATGAAATGTGTGTCCAAAGGGAGAAGAATAGGAAAAATTACAAGGATAGAATGAAAAGCTTAGTCCAAGCTTGCAGTTGCAGGGATAATTTGCACTTTTGGAGCGATATTTACCTATGATGGAACAAAAATGTACTGCAATACTAACTGATGCCAAGAAAACTTTGATCAGGTCCCTTCAGATTAACTTCATTTGTTTATTCTTAGCATCCTGGTCAAGCAAAGACTGTTTTGTAGGATTTAAATTAACAACAAAGGTTTGATATTTGTCTATCTATGTAGGTGGCATCACCATGACCCCTAAATTTTGTCCTAACCTATCATGAAAGGGTTACAATTCACCACCAACTACTGGCTGTTCCAAGTTGATTTCTCAGTGGTGTCTGATTGGTAACGGCATTGCTATTTTTTATCCTCTGAACAGAGGCAAAAAACGTTGATGCTGTTTGTCAGTGAGCAGAAAAGTATTAATGAATCCTCATAAGATGAGTTACTCTGAGATGAAGCAAACCTTATTTCAGCTACAAAGATCTCTCAACCAACCCTTGTGATCAAAAAAAATCCCTTTTCATTCACCCGCTTGGAATAACACCACTGCATTCTCCCAGAGTCGCTAAATCACTGGTCAGTTCTTGACATACCCAAAATAAGATATAGGAAAGCTATTACTGCCAGAGCTCACAGTGCCCAGCACTGCAGTTCTTACTGTGGAGACTTATGACTTCAACTGGAAATATCTGTCTCTGTCCCCAGTGCTGGCTAAGACAGCAGTCATCTTATGGTAATGATTTGCTCCAAAGAGAAGTGATAGAGACTTTATTCCTATTGGAAAAGTGCTGATTTGTTATATGCAAACCACTTCATTGAAACATGCCTCCAACTTCAGAACTGAAAGAGCTTCAAAAACTGAAATAAAATGTGAAAACGGGGTCAAAACATCATATTTGCAGAATTTAAAATGGAATTATTTGATCTTTCATTCCTTTTGGTTTCTCTTTATTTATTTATTTGTACAAAAATAGAAACCAAGTCTGAATGAAAAGTCTGGCCCATGTCAAAAAGGAATGTATCCTATCTTTTCCATCACAATTTACCTGAACAAGACCTTTCCTACATTTTGGCTTTGTTTAAAAATAAAACCAAAAAATTTATTTCACAACAAAATTCACCAAGACGTAAACCTGAAATTGGTGGCTGCTACAGGAATGGATTTTTCCCCCCTTTTAATCAGACTTAGAGGACAGTATAACCTTTTAGCTTTACTATTTTCCATATATCTATGTTAGCTTTCCTTACCAGCCCAGTGTTAGGAGCAGCAAGGAAAAGGAATATATTCTTTCATGTAGTTAACCATCTGTATGTAATAGAGAAAATGGCAATTGTCCAGAGGACGATGCCACATAGCATTTATTTTAAAATAACAAGTTCATTCGTTCCTTTGCAAGAGTAAAAAAATCCTCTCAATTCTACAGAAATGAACCCTTTCATCCATGACATGCTAACCAGAAAAAGGCATTTCAGCACAATATTGAGCGAAAAGTCCTGCTTGGGTCATTGTGACATTGGTGATTATTATATTTGCTTAGAGAAACAACCCTTTGTTGAGATCCTGGTTGTAGACTGGCAGTTAGGAGATATTTTCAGACAAGTAAGAGAAGCCAGGCTAAAGAAACAGGAAGGCAAGGCTCTCTTCAAGCAATGACTTACGCTTATTAATGCTGAGAGCATCCCAGATGGGAGGGTTTTTGCATGATGCTCTGCACACACAAAGACACAGTTGCAGCTATTATCTTGTCCCCAAGCGACTGGAACAGAAAAGTGCCATTTTCTGTTTGTGGCAGCACTTTTCAAGAACAGCAGCGGAGCAGCACCACAGATCATAAACCACTTTGCAAACACTAAATCACAAAACATGCAAGTACAGACACTGTTTTATCCCAGCTTTCTCAGAGTGCAAATTAGGGAGCCGGTGAGTCCATGTCTAATGTATCTGTAACTATGTACTACAGCTCATTAAAGCAATTCACAGTGAAGATAGACTTGTTGCTTCTGAATGACAGGACCCTAGCAGAAGAATGAGGGAAGGTATTTTTTGGTCATTAACAACAGAGGACTGATGATTAGCATTGAATTCCTCTGAGGCCAAGAAGTAGTGACATGCTTGTCCATGGCTCTGACAGGCTGCCTGGCTGGACTATTGTAATTGTCCCTGCACAGGATCAAGAGTGTTCAGGAAGACACAGCTCTTGGTGCATCATAAACAATCAGTCTTCAAAACTGTTTGAAATCAAAATGACTGCATCACAGGTGTCCTGGTTTCAGCTAGGATAGAGTTAATTTTCTTTCTAGCAGCTGGTGTAGTGCTGTGTTTGGGAGTTAGGATGAGAGCAGTGCTGAAAACACACTGATGTTTTCAGTTGTTGCCAAGCAGTCAAGGACTTTTCAGTTGTTCATCTTGCCTTGCTAACGAGAAGGAGGGGTGGGTGGAGGGGAGGCACCCAGGAAGCTGGGAGGGGACAGAACCAGTTCAGGTGACCCAAACCGTCCAAAGAGGGTATTCAATGGCAATTGCATCATTCTCAGCATGAAGAGGGGCTGGTGGCGGAGAGGGGTGTGGATCCAGGACATGTGGTTATGGGGACAGTCCAGTTTCAGGACAGCTCTGAGCTGTGCGATCTGAGTTGTATGGTTTGGTGAGAAATTGCATTGTGCATCAACAGTTTTGTATATTTTGCTGTGAAGTCCTATAATTGTTATCTCCCTTTCTTCTGTCTCA
This sequence comes from Zapornia atra, assembly GCA_013400835.1. Classification (NCBI taxonomy): domain Eukaryota; kingdom Metazoa; phylum Chordata; class Aves; order Gruiformes; family Rallidae; genus Zapornia; species Zapornia atra. The sequence goes on from VZTU01030664.1 coordinate 87,130, forward strand.
GTAAGCTATCCTTATCCTGACCTGCAAAGTTTGGGGTTTTTTTGGTTTTCTTTTCCCTCCCTTTCACCCACCTCCCTCTTGATTCCCCCCAGACACCCTCTTAATGAGAGCTCTCAGCTAGGGTAAAACCATGATAGCAGGACTTGGACAGCAATGTGATCTTCCAGACAGCTGGAGAGCACAGAGCTATATGGATATGGGTAAACCTAGGAAGAACATAAAGCTGTAGAGGTAGCAGTCCTGAGACAGTCAAGAGGTTGAGGTAAAGTCCAGGGTGCCAGCTGCCACATGGCTGACCCAGGAACAGGATGAAATCTTCTGAGTTAAAATCCAGTGCTTTAGTCCCTAGACCACACTTGTAGGCCAGAAGGAGGGCTATGGCTAGCTCAGATGCTTAAATCCCTTTTGAAGTGCAGAAAATGTCTAAATTATGCCTTTTATCCATAAGCAACACCTGCATATCTAAAATAGGAATCTCAGTATCTATAGTCTGATTTCCTAAACACTAGGCTAACACGAAGAGTAAGAGCGTTTCAATGTGTGGGGACACATTTAGAACAGGGTAATTTCTTCCCTAGTTCTGTCTGAAAGCTGATTTTGGAATTCAAACTATAGTCTCAACCATATGGTCAGTATTTAATGCCTGACAAAATGTACAGTACATAAAGACTGTCATACTTAAGAACTTAAAAGGAAACTCAGGAGGTCTGTGGTATAGCATTGAGTATCTGGTCTACTAAGGAGCTCTGCATATCATATTTGGTTTTGCTTCTGTTTCTTCCTCTGAAAAGAAAAGGCATTTTGTTACTGATCTCCTTTATAAAGAGCTCAAGAATTGAAAATTATAATTAATACATAAAAATAACCCTATCTTTGGCAAATTTTTTTTTAAAGAGTTGGGCCTGTAGGTATTGTTCCAACTAGCAATTTACATCTCATTATCTTCTAGAATATTAACTTTTATCATACTGTATACTCCCCTTACAATGTTTCCTCTCATACTTAGGTTGACTGTAACACAAATGCACAGGAAAATCTCTTTTTCTTGTTTGGTTCAAGTTAATTATGCAGTAGTTCAGGGATTTTAATACATTGATACTTCACCCCCATCATCTTTAGACCCGAAGAGGATGGAAGAATGAAATATGACATTTTTCTCCTTAATGGATTGCTTTGAAAACGAGAGAAAAAAGGTAATTATTTTTCTACTGTTACACGTGATCCTGTTAAGGCAAACCATAAATGGCTGTACTACTGATGTTTAGGCTCACAAGGGTATTAGAGAATTTACTTCTGAAGGGTTCAATTCTCCTTCAAATGAAACACGATAGTATGTTTGGAGGAAAATGACACAGGTTCTTATTCTGACCTCCTTGAGTAGTTTTATAGAGGAACAGCTATCCATGGTACATGGATTGTGTCTCAGTATTTCTGAGTGATTTTCCTTTCAGAGACATGGCCTCCATCATGCTGCTCACTGGAGGAAAGTGAGCATTTTGAGCCCATGGGAGCATTTTGAGCCCGTGGGCAGTAGCAATAAGTGTTGCTGTGTTTTTCAAATGGATTAGCCTACTACTTTTGTAGTGAACTCTGCCAAATCTGGTCTTGTATTTATGGGCTCTATCCAGCAAGGTGCTATGCCCTTGGCTGAAGGTACAGAGGACACTCAGTTGCAAACTTTAGGATCACTGGCAATATGGACTTTGTAAAACCACTCAAAATTCCATTTTCCTAATTTTAAGGACCAGATTCATCTGCTGGAAATCAGAATAGCTCAGCTGATTCAGAGTAAGTTTAAAGGTTTAGCAAACTGTCTTTATGCTTCTTTGAAAGGTTGTTGTGTTTTTTAAATTGACATGTCCCATCTCTCCTGTGGCTCTGTTTTGGTTTTGGGTTTTTCGGTAAGTTTTTAATTCAATTTGATGTAGCAAGATGATTTACAATACTGGAAGAATCCTAATTGGCATGATAGTAACATATAAAGAGAGTCTTGACATTAGTAATCCTCCTGGGCACGTGGGGTGTCATTTGCCAATCCTTTTTCACCTCTTTATTTCTTAACAATGGAATATTGTTATCTGTTTCTTGAGAAGATGTTTCATAAAATTATATATTTTTTTTCTGAAAAACATATTCTATATGCTAAATAAGAGTTCAGGTGCTCATCATTCTCACCATACCCTCTCCTTTTTTTTCCACCTGGATTATCGGAGGCAGCATTTCATCCAGATGGAGAACTACAAGTTAGCTGTTTAGCCTGTAACTTTGTCTCTGAATCCTTTTTTCAAAATAAATTAAATAGATGAGTCTAAAGAGAGGGTGGGTTTGCTTTGGTTTGTTGTAAGGGTTTTTGCTGTTGTTTAGTGTTTTTTGTTTGTTTTTTGCAGTCTATGAGCATGCTTTTACAGATGTAGCATGTCAGAGGTGTGCAGCCCAGTCCTTTTGTTTCTGCAGTTTAATCTGACCCCAAGAATGGCGTGCCTCATAAATGACCATAATGGTTTCAGGAGATGATAAAAAGACTTACATGCATTAATGAACTAACTAGAGACCTTCATCTGCCTCTGATAGAAAGACAATCATTATCACAGCTGGGTGAACTAAGGCATGGACAAACTGAGTTGTCATTGTCACACCCACAGACAGTAAAAAAGCTACTACCACATGCTGATTTATCCAACCTGTGTATTACTGGCTGCATCAGTCAATAGCCCCATCTACCATACTTTGAACTTCCCATTTTCAGACCCCTGAATATTTTCTAGCAGAACAGTGATTTCAGCAGAGCAGATTTAACCTTAATGATTTTGTTAGCTTTTGTTGGTTCCATTAAAGATGCAAAACAAATTTAGTGGCAATAGACAAAAAGAAGTATTCTTCTGCCATCTAAATGACATATATCCTCATGTTCCAGAGCAGGCCTTAGAGGGAAGAAAAGATAGTTTGTCTTTGAAATGGACCGTGGTAGTAGACTTCAAAAATTTCCTATGTTTAGTTGCAGTTTGCAGTAATATCACTGCTGGGATAGCTCATTCTTTCTCTTCAGGAAGGAATGGAGGGCATTGCTTTCATGTCCTCAATGATAAATGAGTGTGTACAAATGCCCAGATTCTATTCAGGATGGTATTTTCAAATGTAAGGTTTCCTGTTAAAAAGTTAGGCAGTTCATTTTGCCATCTCTGCTTCAACTTCAACAGAAGCAGAAAACTCATTTCCCTGAACAAATTTAATTTAAAACAAGAAAAAAACCCCAACAATTCTCCTTACATAAAGACATTTTGTTAAACCTGAATGTTAAAATTAAGCCCAAAATTAATTCAGGAATTACTATGATTTCTATTATTTAACTGCTTCAGTTACACACAGATTCAAGGTACGGTTTAGTAAGTATCAATGGGGAAAACATTAAGGACATCACAGGGGCTTTCGGAACACCTGGGAATGAGCAGAGACATCACCAAACTGCTGTGGATTTTCAGTTTGTGCAAACTCTGTTTTTGACAGGCTAGCTTCTCAATGAGATCTCAAAATGGCATAAATCAGAATGCCTCCGACCCCTGATGAGGAAGCACTGCAGTGGGTCATTCCTTCAATGTCTTCAATAATTATATACGCAGTTAACTGATTTCCTCCACTATTTGTATAATTTTTATATGATTACCATTACTTTTATCTACATAGAGTGTTTAATTTCCTACATGTTATTACTGCTATATTTCTTATTTGTGCAGTGTTCTAAGGGCCAGTTTATTTCCTGTAGCATACTTAAACATCTGCAGTTAAACCAAGTTACAAATATTTACATCAGGTGACTGTTGTCTCTTACTCAAGATGAAAGAGAGAGGTGGAAAGCATTAAACATAATTTTGCAAAATGCGTATCTGTGCATTCCTGATTCTGCACACTCAGGTTGTTGGTGCAGAGCAGAACACATGGATATATTTCTGTATGCCCTTATATTTCATAGGCTTGAATTGAAACACTGGGATAGCTTTCTTGCTATCAAGACATTGATTTAGCCTCAAAACTGTTTGGTTTAGGAATTATATCTGAATACAACAGTGACACCACACACACAGAGGCCATCCATACATTGGAATCTCTTCTCACTTACTAACTAAATTTTTTATTATTGTGCTCCTACCAAAACATCCCAGGTACGTTGGATAGTGGCATGAGGAAAGGATAGCTTCCAAGTCTTATTTAACTGCCTTATAGCAAAGTGATCCTGAGCCATGATGAAAATTTTTCTCTAATACTGATCACTGCTCATTGTGCTTTCTGTTTGCTTCCTGATTCCAAGTCCTGAATCATCAACATACCTATTCCATACAGGTGTCTAGAAGAGCCAAATGCAGATGGGAGGACAATTTAAAGTAATGAGCTAATCACAGTTAATTTTCTTGGTATTTACTGTAATAACATTAATTTTGATGAACCCCGCCATTATTAATGTGAATGTCACAGTGCTTCTATAGCATTTCCACTTCAATTCCATATTAATTAACTGGGCTGTTAATCTAAAGAGTTACTGTAGGAATATAATAGGACATAAACCAGGGAGGAAAAAAATTCTTACTCAATGTGAAGGTATTAAAAAAAAAAACCACAACAAAAAAAACACCATAAAATGATCTTTCAGAGATTTCTCAGGCATGGTGATGTTTCAGTTCCTTGGACAGTCATGGTCCTGTAATGGATCCCACTTACTGGTCTGGAACGTGATGATACATGGCTGGATTATTATTCAAACTCATCCCTCTTTACATGTAATGGACATAAATTGCATTTATGCTTGCTTTATAGCCCACTTTGGTGCCATCAAGGAAAAAAAGCCTTAGAATAAATGAGAGCAGACCCACATTCCTTAAATAGCTCTCAAACCATGGACCAACTTTTTTCTTGAGGAATTTGGATCTTACCAGAGTGTCCAACTAAAGGATGATAAATCCATTTGTGAGAAGCAGTATGTCAGATTACTGTAGCATAAGAGACAGACAGCTAATATCTCCTCTGATTTCTGTCCAGTGATCCTAATCACCCTCTTTATGAATTTTCTATATTGCAAGCAACAACCTGGGAGCACTATATAATTCACTAACTGAGCCAGATTTGTTATACTTTCCCTTTATGAGCCATTGCATGTTTTGCTAACATAGATTATCCCAGAGAATTTAGATGCCAGGAAAAAGCACTCTTCAGCTCTTATTTTTTCAACTCAAGTTGAGTGGGGCAGAGATGTATGAGAAGTAGTACTGTGAATGTGAGTTAAGATATATGCTACTTCCTAGTACTCCAGTTCACATACTCTTCTCCCTCACCTCCCTTGGTGTTACCATTCATTGACATAATTTATAATTTCAATTTATTCCACCTTTGCACTCCAGGAGGACCCCTTGCCAACCAGTCCTTCAGACCCACTCTTCCTGTTCTCTGGACCTTCTTCCTGTTGCCCTGCTGCAATGACAAAGGCTCTGAAGACCCAGTACCACTTAGTATTCTGTCACGATATCACTGTAAACCTCCCAACTGCACATCCTATTTGCTGCTCACTTTCACAGCACCGGAAAAGACTGCCTGGCACTGACTCAAGACTCTCCACACAAACACTACCTCTCCACATATCAAATCCCTGAGTAATTTCCTTAAGAGTCTAACAAACCTTGTCTTGTTTGCACTCATGTGCCTCCATGTTCTTTTCTTACCTGTTTCCAAGTTTCAGTCTGGTTTCTCTTTTCTTGGGTGCATAGGCTACTATGGAAGTAAACAGAAGCCCAGATATAGCACATACATGGCTTGTGCTGATTGTCCTGGAACGTTTTGACACAGCCACCTCATCACAGCTGCCTCTTATGGTCAGCATAGATTTGTGCCTTCTGTCTTATAAAGCAACTCCTTTGCATAACTTCTCTGTTTTTAAAGAGAAATTTCTGCTTAGAGTACAATTTGAAGTTCTGATTTTAGTGGGCCAGTTGACTATTCCTCACAGACGGTAGTTCCTGTGCCACCCTTGTTCAGAAATGTATTCCATGAGATGTCTGCCTGGAGGGGCTTGGCTCATGTTTTTGCTTGAATGTTTTAAAGTTGGGTACAAATGTGTATGCACAGTTTTAGCTCCAAAAGAGTCCACATTTTCTGTGTGGTTTCTTCTCAGATTTGGGAAATATCAGCTTTCTGCTGTGTTCAAACAATAGCCCGTCTTATAAGAAAAATCCAAGCTTCTGTCATGCACTGACTTCATCATGGTCCTGGTGAAAAAGAGTAACAAATAAGTGAGATAAAGCTATGAAAGCATAATCAGTCTCATCTGGCTCTCCTAACAGTCAGTGGTGAGGAATTACAAAGACTTGTCTCCTCAGTCTCAGCCTCTAAGACCACAGACCTAGTCAGTCAAGCTTGTAACACTCAGGGCTGCTAAACATGTTACAGTATTATGATGATGTAACAGGTGGCAGGGAGCAAGACACTAAAGGAATTTGATTATATCCTAGGGGAGCTATTTTAAAATACAGCAAATGCACATACAAATCTCATTTCACATATTCATCCAGACACAGCAGCAAAATAACAACTCAGCCAAGAACGTTAGTGAATCTCAGAATATTGTTGCAAGCCGCTTTGCCCACTCTGATAGACAGTACCAGCTATGTGTAAAGCAATACAAGCTTTACGATACAGATGGATTTCTTAAGGGGAGAGGCAAATGCTGCCAACTACATTAATTATTAGGGAAAAGATGTAATAATGATTTTCAACTTCAGTGATAGACTGGATCAACTGAGCTGATATTTTAAAGAAAACAACCTTTCTTGTCACTGTGGTCTGTGCTCATCACTTCTTACGATTCTTACAGAGTTTCACGAGCCAGCTGAGGACATGGTTTAAATTCTGTGTTTCCTGCAAAATCAGAAGAGAGAGATCAGTTTACAACAGCCAAAAATCTGTCCTTATTGCCAGGTTGTCCCTCACAATGACATATAGCAGGCTTTTCAGCATTGCCAGCTGACAGTTTTACAATGAACCTTGTTTTTGTGATGTCTTCTGCATAGAATTTAATTGTTTAAATTCCTTTATTTTAAGAGACACTACTTTTCATGAAATGATTCACCTTCAAAGCATTGGTACAAGGGAAAGTTTGCCAAGGGCCTCAAATCAGCCATCAATTTCACTTAAAAGCATACAGTTCTCACTCACTGTTTAAGTCAAAGAAATAACAGTTTATGCCTCATTTGTGAATGCTTTTGGTTTTCAATGGCCGTTTTGCATGGCAGCTTTCAATGAGGTCTCCTGGGCTGATTGGGAAGCTGTCAAAGAGACCAATCAGACAAAAGGTTGATGGGTGTCAGTACACTCAGTGGTGGCATGAGAAACCTGGGATTACTCTAGACAGCAACCAGCCATGCCAATGGCAGCCCACCGCTTGCCATGGTGGGCACTAACACATCCTTACTGGGGAGCATGCAAGGTCCCTGTGGAGAAATCCCCCAATAGAGTCAACCTCTTAACTACTTAGCAGAGAATCACCACCCTGAATAAGAAGAGGATTTGCTACACTCCTCACTTTCAGCTTTCTTATTTTGCCGCCCCATTACCAGCTACCAGAAAATGCCCTTTCTATCAGCATATTACTGCTCAGACATTGTGTAACATGCTGGGGAACAAACTGAACATAGCCAAGAGCTTATTAATGATGAACTTAAACAATTAATAAGCATGCTTTCTGTGCTCTCTAAAAGCCAGAGCAGGCATATTTTGGGCTCCAGTTTCTCTTGCTCATACTATACTTCCTCTGCACATTTGCATTGTGAGGTCTCCGATCCATGGCTGCTTTATAAGATGTTTGCATATACACTAATTAAAAAGGATTTATCAGGTTGAGCTCATGAAGACTGAAGGATCGCTTCTCCCTTGGCAAGGTCTGAATATCTGAATAGTTCATTAATGCTTCTGCTTTTTCTCTTTATAAGAGGAGACTGAAAAATGAAAGAAGGGGATTTGCTGTGCAGCTTTAGATGAAAGGTTCCTTCATTTATTTTTAAAGCTGTCTAAAGGGGTTAAGCCCAACTCTGATTTACACCAAAGGGCAACTTCTGACCCCTCACCAAAATAATTCCTCATTTACATTGGCAGGCACCATTTATTTGCATTTATTATTCTTCAGTGTAAACAAGAGAAAAATTTATCTCAGCTTTTTGCCTTTTGAAGGTGTAAAATTGACACAGCTTTTCTGAACCCCTGTGATTCAGGAGCTACCTTAGCTGATTTGGACGTGTAAATCAGACCATCATAGCCTACAAATTACTGGAAATACCCTTGTTTATGTCACCCGGAGATTATGCCACAGTTAAAAATATGCCCAGGACTTCACTTTGCTCTTATTCTGCCACTATGCACACTGCTCCCACTCCAAGTTACTCCAGGTTTACATTTCCACAGATGAGATTCCTGCATCTTCATGACTGAAGAGTAGGGCCCACATAGTAGTTACAAGTTTCAAGTAATTTAATATATCTAAAAACATGCACATATATTTTTAAAATACCTCCTATCAGTGCTAATCTTGGGTGCTTGGTTGGATTATTATCTCATGAAGAGTATATCCCTGAGAGCTTTTAGTGCCCACTATGTCTTCCTTTTTTTTCTTTCCAAAGTGCTTGAAAGATCCCGCTGAGTCAATTACGCGCAGTATCTCTTAATAATGTCCTCTTCCTGGCACATCATTGTTTTCCTTTATGTTTATTTCAAAAGGTTAAATTAAACAGGAGCATAGAGATAAATCCACATTATGAATTATAAAAAGTTACCACATGCTCCTGAGAATGCCCAGAATTTTGATGGGGAGGATTTAGTGAAGTGGTGCCCTGGGGAAGTCAGTGCTAGAGAAAACCAGGATTGTTAAAGCCAGAGGAAAGCAGGGTATATGAACTTTGATGTTTACCAGTTCATTTTTCCTGCACTGGGAGGCTGGTGCCAAGCACCCATTTGCTTGCTGGCTCTGACAGTTTCATTTGCCTACAGATATTCGTATTGCATAGCTATTGAACTGATTGCCAAAGCAAGCAGCCCACACTGCCTGGGAATCTTTAGGAAAAATTTACTTTAACGCTATTCAGGGCTTGTTTAGGAGCTGACCCTCCTTTCAGCAGAGCAATTCTTGGAAAACCCACCAGCTCTCTGTTTATCTGAAATTCTGCAACACACACATAGAGGAGTCATGTTGTTTGGGAGAGAGATACTGCTGCTCCATGGGAATAGCAGAAATGACCATCTGAGTACTACTGTTAAATCAGATAACCTTTCCTGGTGCTAAAGGGGTACCACACTTCTTCTCAATGAAAATTTCATAGGCATCCTCCTGACTGTGTAGGGCTGTAATGATGACTGGATTCTCCAAGGCATAAATTATTAAAAATTCCAAACTAGTTCCTAAAATATACAAGGGTGTAATATAAAAGAGTGGCTCAATTTCCCTTCTCCTGCTAACTAACATATCAAATAGCTTGTCCTCTGGCTTCAACCTACTTATATTACCTTGCTGTATAGATTTAACCAGATCCAGTGGGTAAATACAGCCAATCATAAGTCAACACAGCCATCAACAGCCCTACAGTAATATGCATTGACATAGCTTAGGGACTATTCCCTTTCACCTCTTATCTTGAGCTTTATCATTGCTTTACTGTGAACTGTGAAACAATGGCCACAGCTCTCACACCAGAGGTAGCTGCATCTCAGTGATGAGTGAAATATTCCTCATATAGCCTTTAAGTAAGTACATAAAGCACCTTATGAGCCTTCCAGATATAAAAGGCAATATAAAAGGAAATAGTAATATGCCCACATAAATATTAGGGGGAAGCTGCATTTCTCCTTTATAAAAGCAGCATCCATTCCTGATTGAATATTTTCTAGAATATAGAGAAAGATAAAATCTGCATGCCATTTTATGGCTATATTCTTGTCTACAAAATTTCACCAGCAGTTTGCTCACCCTCTTTCTTTCTTCCTCTCCTCCCTAATAAATCATTAAAAGCAACAGGGCTGGTAAACTTCTTGTAGTACAGGACTCCCTGAAATTCTTGATAAAAAGGGTCAGGAAAGAGAAGTTTGTTCTGAGAGGTAAGTGGTGCACATGAGAAATGAAAGGAAAAGCCTCAACGTTTTTTGCTGTAAAAAAGAACAGAGGGCTGGATGTTAGAAGCAGGCAGGAGCAATGAAAGTCAAGCAAAGTGGGCAATTGTGTATCTGTAAGAGTATGAGAGTTAGCAGGCAAGTTGTGCAGGTCATCATTCCTTTATTGTCCTATTTTCTGCTTTTCCATTGCATGTATCACCTGAAAGTGATGAAGTCTGTGGCCAAACAAAAAACCAAATGAACAAAATAGCCAAAGCAGGGCTTTACCTGTGATGGGGATAAAGCCAATTTGCCACCTGGTGTAAACTGATATTGTCTAACATAGATTGGTAGTGCCTACTGAAATTGCAACAAAATGACTACCTGGCCCCACTTTCATCCTCAGTGACACTTCATTAGTAATACCAGCACTTCCATTTCCAGTTTCTGTTTTGTCACTAATGTGTCATGAAGAAGGTGCCTGCAATACAGAAAGGGATGTCGGGTTATGACATTTAGCCATAACCATGTGCACAAATTGGTTTTGATTTCCATGCCTGCAACAGGGCTTAAATGACATAAACTAGCTTAAAGCCTTGTGAAAGATGAACCACTAAAGGCTGTGATGGATTATCTGAGTCAAAATCTTTATTCTAGGCTGTATCCTTCCCTAATGACACATCCTCAGCACTCATCCCTGTCCGCGCTTATTTTGGAAACAGCAGTGGCGAAGAGCAGGGGGAGTCTGAGGTAGCCATGTCAACCAGCTCCAGATGAGATTCTCCGTAGTCTACCCTCACCACTATGTAAACCAGTACGTCTAGAGCAAGGACAATACAGGTTCACAAAGTGAACACTCAGCTGTGCCATGTGGATTGAGTAGCTGCACCACCTTTAGCTTTGCGACTGCTCTGCCATCAGTGCCTGAGCACAGGTGGAAGGGAGGGTGGTTAGATTCAACTGTGGAAGTAGAAATGATGCAGAATGTAGCTACCAAAATTAAATATGCAAGAGATAACCTGCTCAGCATTTCTCAGCATCACAGGCAAAACCGCGGTGCTGGGAATGAAGAGCCAGGACTGGATTGTTTCTGTCACAAGATAGGAGGGAGCAGCTGGAAGGACCCACCAACACTATCCAGGGATGAGGATAGCCACTTGTATTCTGAAGAAAGATTGCCTGTCTTTTACTTTGCTTCTCCCTTAGAAGGGGAGGCTATCAGCACAGCCCAACTCTCCCCTTGACACCACTAACCAAGGCTTTAGAGTTTTAACATGCACAGTAGGGAGAACTGCCATTTTGATGTCTGAACTGTCTGTTACACCAGGCCACTATTGGCTTTGCTTGAGCCTAGAGCTGTCTCTGAGCAGTCCCTCCAGTGCTACCAATAAACCACAATGTTTTGATTCCTGCAACTTTGCATATTAACAAGGCTATTATACCTGCAAAATGACATAGTATATGACCCTCCTCTTCTCATCCCCTGGGAATGCATCCTTTCCAAAGAGATACAAATTATTTTATTTACATATGTAATATTCAGGTCAGTTAACAATTTGTGAGAACCATGTGAATTTGCTAAGTTTTACAAAACCAGACTGAGTTTACAAATTTTTCTTCCTTGTAAAGGATGCTTTGGTTGACTTTTTTTTTTTTTTTTTAAATTCTCTTGTTAAAGGGCAGCTTGCTTCTTAAATACATCTTGTGTCCTCCAGACCTGGATTCTTTAAAACTTAGCTGTGTAACTCTGTTGACTTCTGTAGAATAACTCATCACAGAATATGTATCATCTTCAGTCCATCTGTTTTATATTGCACTATTTCTTCTTGCCCTACCAGTGCTGCACTCTCATTTGTTTTCCGTGCTGATTGATTATTATTTATAGCAGGCCAGGAATTTCCTGCAACGACTATTGCCCTTTAAAAATCCCCATTTTTCAGTTCCCAAATTGCCCTTAAAAAAAGCTATTACCAAGCAGCAAAATGGTCTTAAAAAGACTTGGCAATACTGAAAAATCTGATCTATATAAACTCTAAGAGAGAAAGTAATGATAATTTCACACAATTTTTTCCAGATATTTCAGGATTTGAACATTTTTATTTAAAAATAGCTTCATTTATATATTTGAATTTTATTTTCTATTATAGATTTTCAAATAAATAATTTGGAACATGGATTTTAATGTTTGGCTAAATTTTTTTACCAGAACTTTATTTCATAGGAAGCTGCTCCTTTTTCTCTCAGTATGTGCATTGTTTTTTATACCCTGTTACACTTACCTCCCCCATCAGAAAGAAATTATGGCAAAACTGTTTTTTACATGTCTGACCAGTTGCAAAGAAACCTACTAATAGGTGCAGATTCTGTATAGGGTTTCAGTTTTATATGCAATTCCAATACTGCACAAGTGGTCCATCTATTCTTTCTCTCAACACTCCAATAAAAAAAAAAAGCCACCACATTGCTCCTTAAGAAATCAAAACATTGACAGTAAGTTATATCAAACACCTTCAAAGCTAGAATCTTTTCCTAGTGCCCTGTAATGAATCCTTTGCTCTCCCAGTACTCCTCATTACAATTTAGTAACTTGTGTTCCTAAATTTGTCTTGATCTTTCTAAACTTGTGCCAGGGTCAGGAAAACATCTAGAGTGGAGAGAGGACTTGAACCAGAACAGTCCTAATATAAGGCTGCCATATTTTAAGAAAATCCTATAGTCTTTTCTTAGGTTTGATGAGAACTAAGCTTTTCCTAACTAAGTCCTGTATTTGGAGGGTGCTGGAAAGACCCTGTCAGCTCTTTTCTACACTTCAGCTATGATGCCTCTCGTGATCTACCTGAAGCACTGGGTTTGTCTGCAAAGTTTAAAGAAAGCTGAAGTCAAACTTCTCAAATATTTCCACTGACAGGATGAAAGCCCAGCTAAAGCAACTTTCCCCATCCTTAATTCAATTAAGCCTTTCTCATGGGGACTGTTCTCTGAGCTTTGGAAGAAGAAACTTAAGAGATCGAAGATCTGATCCTTTCAGAGTTTCTTGATATTCATGAGTTACTGATACTGAATTAATATTAACCATGAGTAAAAGCTTGAAAATGAACTTTAAAAGCTGCAAATTGGCCTTGTTAATGCTTAATGATAATTTCCAAAATAACAGGTGGCTGATTGAGATCTTCAGCTGTCTTAAAAGGTGATAAATTGCGTTAGTTCTTCTCCAGGAGCTGTTGAATTCCCATATTACCCTCAAAAGACATGCTTTTTCCCGTTAGCTAATATTTCATGGGATGTCAGAACATTTATAAAAGGTGTCATAATGCTGAGTGGCAAATAGCTAAGAATGACAAAAACCATTAACAGTGAAGAATGATGGCTCCAAACTATTAAATTAAAAGATCAAGTAATCACAGAAATAATTGTTTACAAATTTCCCAGTGAACACTAAGTGCTATCTTTCCTACTTCAAGCTACCATTTTGTAGGCATTATTTCTTTATGTCCAGTTTTTTCTCTAGGTGGCTCTCACCAGTCCAACACTTTGCAGATGAGGTCCAGTTCTTCTGAATAATTTTGTGCCTTTTCTTTATAAAAAAAAGGCAAGACCCTTTTGACCAAACCTTTAGGAAACATTTACTTTCCTGATTTAAAATTCCTTGAAATTCTTTTTTGAGGAGGCCTATGAGTGAAAATTACGTACTTCACTAAACACAGACTACTGATATTAAATGATTAGAGAAGACATAAAATCAGTGAGTGTCTTGAAAATACATTATACAGGAATTATTCAAGGAAACAAGCATCTACTAGGAAACAAACAAATCCCTGACAATTGGTGATTTGATGTGAAGAAAACACTGTCACTTTATAGCTCAGAAGAAATCTGACTCCATTGATCCTACTTATTTTGTACTTCATACAAGTATTACAGCTTGTTGGGATCAATAGTGGCAACTCATATGCTACCAGTCACAACTGTTATACCAAGAAGCCCTTCATCAAAGGCAATCATGTTTTTCTTCAGAGCCCATGCATTATACAAAGCAAAACATCTAAAGTAAAAGTAAAACCCTATGCCAAAGCCAGCATGATCCAAAAGTCTCATTTGCAACTGGCACCAACCTTAAAAAAAAAAAAGGAATAAAAGAACTGAATATAGAAATATATAGAAATGTTTTTAATTGCCAGAAGTATCCCTTTCTCAACAAATATTAGATAGATTACGCTATGGTTACCTGACTGATGGCCAAATGGCAGATAGACTTTTTGATTGTATGTCTACATCTAGCTCATCCTCCTGGCTTTCATTAGCAATAGTAAAGATTATTTCAAGGGTCTTTATTAAATCACAGTTCAGGCATCCTTTAGAAACTGGGAAATCAACCAAATCACCTATATAAACTAGGCTTCCAAATGTACTATTAATGAATTAAACAATTGGGTTCAGTTGTTATTGGTGAAGAGGTGTTGGTTGGAACCAGAATCACATTTAGAAAATCTATTTCTTCATTCTTTTGTCTCTCAGCCACAGGTGAATGATAGTTTGTCATCTTCTCTGGAAGGAATTTCTATAATAGCTGATTTTTATTCCTCTATGGTAATGGTATCCTACTGATATATTGGTCTATAGGGACAGATTCCTCACTTTTGGTGGCTGGACATTGCTGAAGCTAAAACAGGTGCTAATGTCTCCAAAGGGCATACCCCACTGTTTTATTTCCTAGTAAAGCGTAGAAATCATGCAGAGACACTGCCACATCGGAGAGAGAACTCCTAAGTAATAGATTGTTTCTTTCTAAAAATTATTTTATCCAAAAGTTACAAACTACTGGGGTAGTCCTGAGTGACCATACACCTACGACATACTGGGCCTCATTAGGTCAGTCTAGGCCTTTCTAAAAGAAGATTACATAATTCATAATTCTCTGAGGCCGGTCCTTTAGTTCATGGCTAGTAGAAGCCAAGCACTTCTCCAATTCCATCCCTTTGGATTTCTTTTGGAAGAGGCAGCTCTTTATTCCATATGTCTAAAGGCAACAGTTTTATTCCTGGAAAATCATTCAGAATTGCTCTTCCAGAAGAACCTTGCTTGCAGACTGCCACAACTAGACAGTTTTGACTTAAGCAATTATTCTTCCTTCCTTCTATCAGCTGCCATCTCCAATTGTATTGAAACCTCAAAAAATTGTTGTAAGATTTTTAAGATATGCAGACTATTATTTTTTTTAAATGGTATATTATTAGAATGTTATTCTAACCCAGTAGATTTCACAAACCTATTGAATCATGTCTTTTCTATTTTCCTGGATAATGCAGCTGACGGTTCAAGTAGCTAAAGTAGAAGGGGTTATTAGACCACCACAGACATCATAGGCACACAATTAAATGGAATTGTTCCTGAGCTGAACCCATGAACCAGCTCTCAGTTAAGGTAATCTTGCCTGGAATGATACCTAGGTCTTCTGATGAAGTATTTCCAGAACTGCAGAATCTACCATTCACCCTCATAATTTCGATAAACAGCTTTTTCAGCTTTCAAAATCTTTGTCTTGCTTGTCATTCTTATGTCCAACTTTAAACTGCCAGCTCTCAGTTCTCATTAGACTTTTTGGGATAGATTAAAGAGCCTTTTAGAACCTAGTATTTTCTCCCTACAAAGGTACTTACACAGACAATCAACGCAGTGACCTCCCAATTTGGGGCGTACTTTTACTGCTTAATTACTGGAGACAAGCAGCTAGGGATTTCATTGACTCAAGCGACCTTGTCATGGATCAGAGGCAGTGGTAGTACAGCTGAAAATAGAAGCTAGCCTTCTGGGCTCTGCTTATGTGCACAGATCATAAGCTATCTGCCAAATAATATTCACACTTTGCTGGAGTACACAATCACCAGTGTATTGCATGACACATAATATGTTGTGGCACCTAATGGAAGGTAGTTTCAGGGGGATAGGCAATCCAATCAAGAGGAAATTGAGAGGACACTTCTATAGTTCTGCATAGAATTCCTTCACTGCTACAGACTTCTTCTGTGATCTCAGGCATATCACTTAAATTTCCTGTGTTCCACCTAAAAATATAGCCATGACCATCCAATGTGGTGAGAAGGAAAGAGTAAGGTACTCTGATTTACTCTGCTGTAACATGAGTAAGAAATGCAGAACAGCTTCAGCACAAGGGTGGTGAAATATCCTTTGTAATCCAAATTTGTATTATCTGACTGAATAAAATGCCACAAAATCTGGGTTGCTAAAAGTGCATAAATGTGAGGCTTTGTTTTTAATTGAAATAAATGTTTCAATCCTTCTGTCAAGAACGTGTGAACCATAACAGCTTATAAAACAAAGCAATATTAATAAATACAGGTTTTAGTTTCATTTTCTTTTGGCCTCTGAATTAATTTTTGAGGGGTATGTTTGACTACACCAATCCCTAAGTAAAAAAACCTCTGAAGCTCGCCCACAAACAATAACTGTTTTTCAATAGCCTGTTACTACTGAGGGTTTGGTC
Organism: Zapornia atra; assembly: GCA_013400835.1. Taxonomy (NCBI): domain Eukaryota; kingdom Metazoa; phylum Chordata; class Aves; order Gruiformes; family Rallidae; genus Zapornia; species Zapornia atra. Next base: position 103,745 of record VZTU01030664.1, read on the forward strand.
CAAGTAAGAGCCTGGAACGGTACATCAAACTTGGGGTTTTCAAGTGTTTATTTTATTTTATGTATAGAGATGACGTTAATACTTAAACATTTATCCTTTACACAAATAAATCCCATAGATTTTTGGGTTTTATTTTCAGACTGGTTTTGGTTCATTTATTGTGTCTGAGCTTTATCTTCACATTATTGTCCTTGTGCACAGGGCAGATGGTTCTGAAAATGCAGGTTAAAACCATAAAAAGCAGATCTTGTATTTTAAAAGAAAATACATCCTTATTAATCAGAGATGTGACTACTAAGATGAAAGAGCAAGGTTTTTGTTTGGGTTTTTTTCTGTGGTTGTGTTCTTTTAAAGAACACCCAATAGTGAAAAACAGGCTTTTAAGATGCTAAAGCTTGGATTTAGAAAACCATAGGTTTTTTTAGATGCACAGATGCTCCATCTTACATCACATATTTATTTTTCTATCCATATTAGGCTTTTGAATATCCTACGCTTCTCTAGTTTAACAAACCCTACGTTGCATTATGTAACTGCTCAAGCGTGCCTCTTTAATGGACAAGATTTATTTCAAATAATGATTTCCTGGAGAAAAACAGCTTTAAACAAACCCCAATGCAACAGCTGCTTCTAAATTTCAGCTCAATTGTGTCTCACACTCCACAGCACTGCATCACCAAGCATGAAGGGGTGACTGTCTTCTCCAGTGAGACCCATACAGTTTGTCTAGTGCCTTCACATACATTTGTATACCTTAGATCGTATTTTAGAAAAAATATTGAGTAATGATTTTCCCTTCCCTTGTCTGGGTCCTGCATCTAGGCAGAACGGTGACATTCTGCTTTTTAAGAGGGTTTATGTTACTCACCAGCTACTACTTTTTCTGTGGTGGCAGCAGCACAATCTCTGTCACTATGGCTTCACTTGTCTGCCCTCCAGACGTGCTTCAGTTAGAGCTGTGCTTGCACAGAAGTACGTGCGTTTGCAAATTGGTCACATTACATAAGAGCTATGAAGCACACTAGGTATCAGATCAGCTAATTATCTTAAAATAACCACGAGGAAGTCTCTGCAGAGCAATGCACCCTACCAGCTGTGTTCCAGCATGGGCCTACAGCTATCTGATGGGGCAGTGTCAAGGCCTTTTTTTCTGGGGACTGGAAGGTGCTTTAGAAATGGTAATTAGATGACAGACATCCCTAGGACATAGCCAGATATTAACGGCCCTGCTCTGAGCCCAGAGAACAGGAACTGAGTGCGTCTGTCAACTTGATACTGGTCATATAAAGGGCAGAAGCAGGAAAGGCCCCAGTTGCAGGATGGTCCAGTTTGAGGAGATGATTGCTCAGCTATACACTGGTGCCTCTAAAGATGTTTGAACTTCTCAATGTGAAATGCATGCACTGCAGGAACGGTTAGCAACTTGCCAAGAAAGCAAGTCCCTGTTTGCACAAGAATGTGACTCAGCTGCGTTATAGCTGGATGAGGTTTCACACGAAGTCCAGTAGGAAGCCTCTGAGGTGGTATGTTTTAGTTTGCTTCCGTGACAGGAAGAAAAAGGACTTGCTGTCTGCTAACAGTCCCCAGTGGGTATCTGATAATTCAGGAAGCTGTAGTAGTGTAAACACACATTTTGAATCTCAGGCACCAGGTTTTTTACCACTGTGACAAATGGACAATTATCACCTTTACCTGCTGTAACACAGCCAGCTGCTATCACAGCTAGGAGCAGAAGCACAGATTTTGCTTCCTACCCTGCTGCTCTAAACAAAGGCATGTACTGCTTGCAAGTACACAGCAGAGGAAAGTAAGGTTTTACATTGATATCTCTGCTGTTTAAAGTTGTCATTAGGTCACATGGGTAACAGCTAACACCATTTTCCTAGTAATAGTTTGGCTCCAGTTTACTCTCGAGGCATTCATAAGTGTTTGTAACATGATATTCCTCCTATAGATATTTGTACACATATTTTTTCCTGGTTCAAAAATGAATGATGTTTGACTTCTGATTTAAAAGGACCTGCTCTAACACTGGTCTTGACAGCCTTGTTAGCTGTACTTGAACTGTGAGGAGATGATCAAGGGCTGGAGCAGTCCATGGAGTAAGCCTGCCCTTCTCTGTAGACACAGACATTCATCAGAGTTGAACAGGGACTAACCTGTAATACAGTATTGCTGTTGTGATATTCTCCCCCGAGATCTCATTTCCATTCATTATGTGGTCAAACAAATGAAGACATCTTGTTTATTGTTAGAGAAACCTGTAAAAAAAAAAAAAGAGAGAAGAGAGTATCTTAAAAATTAATCGTTAATCTTTGTCATGGTCAGAAAGTTGTGATGAGTTATAGGTCTGTAATTCTAGTAACACCAGAGAGGAACAGAACATCCATATTATCATCCAAAAGCATTTTTGTTTTCTCAAAGCACTACTAATAGTGAAGATTGAAAAGCAGTACCCTTTTTCATAAAGTATGTTTGTGATTTTAAAAGATGTTCCAATATGGAAACTGGGAAATGTAGCAGCCATTAATTCATTCAGCTATTCTCTGATTATTTCCTTTGAAACTATAGTTAGGTTTTGGTTGGTTTTTTGTTGTTGGGTTTTTCTTTTAATGGTGGAAAGAAGAAGTAAGTGTATGCTGTACATTTTTTTCCCGGAATTCTTCCACTTCTGTCATCTTTCATCTTGCTACTGAAAACAGAGGAAAAGGGATAGAGAATATTATGACACAGCATCGAGGGGGAAAAAAAGTTCCTTGGAAATTTTCAATCTGGAGAAAAAGTCTATTTCAGGGAAGGGGAGGGGAGAAAAAAAAAGAGCCCTAAAAATGTTAAATGAGTGTTTAACAATTTGACATTTCAGACTTTTATGTCTATTGCTGCAGGGTAAACACTCAATAGATAATGCATTGGAAACTTTTGTCAAGCATAAATCTCAAATTAGTAAGATATAAAGGTCATGTATAGATTTAAATAGAAGTGCTAGAGACTATTGAAATGGTGATTATTTGATTTTTAGGTTATAATACTACTATGACCTACACATGAAAAATTAGGCACAAAGAATTATTATAAGGTTTTGTCTGTAAAAAGGTTATAACTTGCTTAGTGAAGGTGGAGGTCAGAGTTAAGGCAGTTTGTAGGATATTAAATTAAGAAAACAATCACTGTGAGGTCAATGGGAGAGAAAGGTCTTTTCAGCCTGGAATTGTATAGAAAGAGGCAGAATGAGAAATGAGTTGAAAAAGAAAAAAAAAAAAATTCAATGTGAAAAACGTAAGGGAAATTGGTATGAGGACAGACTGAGGAATGTGAGCAATTCTGCTCCTGAGTGCAGCCGTTGCTTTTCTTAGTGATGACACTCCACAGGTTCTCAAAAACATGATGATGGAGAAAGTTAGCCTCAGAAATATGATGATAAGTAATGTGAAAGCATTAAGAAAGGACTACACAAAATAAACAGAAGGAAACACTTCCAGATGGTGAAATTAATTAGAAAGTGAAACATGAATGTGGGGAATTTATAGGAGCTTCATAGCAAAGGTCACTGAGCATGGGACTGAATCAAGCATGGCAGATTTCTGCTGAGGCATTTTTTGCGGCTAGCTGTGGTTTGCTCTGCTGCTCCTGAAGAACCAGCTTCTCTCTGTGGGGTGAAAAATCTATGCAGAATTTATATCAATATTCTGTTTCCATCAACACTACTCAGGGTCACTGAAGCTCCCATTTTCTTTAAGTAGCAATATGTAGGCAGTTCCAATCATTTATTCAGTGCAGCCAATACATAAGCATATGTTAAATGCAAGATAGCAGACAGGACTTGTTTACTTTGTATGTATAGCAGGATGTTTTCAATTGCCAATCATTAGATTACTGAAACATGGGGAGAAGATCAGCAAGACTCTTTGAATGATCCTATCTTAGAGTTGGTGATTTTCCTGTAGTCTATCCTGTAGTGTTATCATGATTTATTAAGAAGCTTGCTCTTGGTGCACATATACATAGCAGGTGAGAAGTATCTGAGTGAGATGAGGTGCTATAATATGAATGTGGTGTTTTCCTCATCCTGTAGTTCAGCTCATAATAATCCCCAGACCAACTCTGCCTCAATTCAGAATGATATCCAAAGTCTTCTGATGGCAAATGACACTGCATTAATGCACTGCATTGTTACCTTCTGAGAGCAGAAGGGGGATTTACAACAGCTAAAGATGTTCATGGATTAAGAAAATATCTAGCCTTTTAAGTACTCTGTGTTTACAGGGACTTCTGGGACCGCTTCTGAAATGCAGTGATTTTCAGCATTTGTGTCATGCCAAGTAATGTCTTACTCTCTTTCTAAAAACACCTCACACAAACAAATGAACTACACCATGAACTTCAAGAGAAGAGTAAATATTTCTCTATAACCAGAAACAAAGATTTTTGGGGAGAATCTAATGATCCCAGAAAAAAATCAATCATTTCAATTTAGTTTCAACATGCACCACCGTTATTGTATATTGATTTTGTACCTTCAGAATCAGCTTCACACCATAAAGTGAGATAGGATGGTGACCCATGTCCCTGCTTTACCACCACCAGCTTTTACAAAAATCCATGCTGTGCCACGTCACTGAAACAAATGTTATATATATGTAGCCAGAGAAACTTTATAACTAGAAAAACCCCACACAAAACCACCTTGTTATTTTATTTCTAGGCAAATCTTCTCTTAGAGCACTATGTTTAATCTGTGGCAATGTCGTGCTTCTTGGTGAAAAGGTTGATTCATTCATGATTTTGCAGCATAATGAGGTCACAGAAAATAGAGTGTTTTTCATTCCTGAGAAATTCTCAAGGAGTGAAACTAGGAGGAATCAGTCTATGGATTCTGTCATGCTAAAAAAGTGGAAAGTTAATCCAGAGAGATTATTGTGATCATCAGTATCAACATATACATTCAGTATTTTGGTTTTTAAATGGAAAATGTTTTCAGCTGTTCTCTCCATTCTGCTTCCTTCCTCTCCATTTGCACTCACTGAACAGGTAATTTGTTCTTTGCTAACCAAGGGATTTTGTTTACTAAAAACCTGTTTCTTAATCAATTTGGAAACTAAGTAAGCCCTTTTACATAGTAAATAAAGAGTTAGAATACCAAATCAAATTTTCCCCAGAAGTAAGGATTGTTCTGAATCTGCAACCTAAATTTTTCCTGCCAATATCTTTGGGAGATTCAAACTAATTATGAGCTGCTGAGACCAGTGTTACTTGCTGGGTTGTAGATTTAGTCTAATCAAAACAAAACTCTTGACCCAGTCAGGTAAGAATTCAACCGAGCAAGATGAGAGTTCACTATCCCAAGAGAAATGCTGTCTTGAGAGCTGAGATACAGTGGAGTACTCTTACACAGCAGCCTTCAAGGGCGGTCAAAGATTTACCTCCAGGAAGAAAGGAAGGCACCTGCTGCACATTAAAATAAGCTCTAAAAGGTGTAAGTTGCAATAGAAAAAAGCATTATTCACATACACTTGAAAAAAAAAAAAAGTCAGAGACAAAATGGGAAAAGAAGCAATTAAAAAACAGTGAAAATGTAAAGCAGAAAAGAGAGTTTTAAGCAAAATTGGGGCCAGCAATGCACCTGGAGAGATGCGAAGGTGCTCCATGAAAGCCAATCTGACTGTTATTGAGCTGTGTCTGGAACAGAGAAGTCAAAGCTAATATATGATAATAGGAATGCTGCAGAGTGCCTGTAGTTTCATGGAAAAACTGAAATTGACTTCTGATGCCCATAGGGAAAGCTCTTCTGGGTTTAGTCATAACACAAATAACATGAATCAGTTCGGGAAAGCTAGTTCAGTTATCAATCATTGCTCTTCAGATGCAGTGCACAGATATAAAACTAGAACAGATTCTCTTTATATATCTGTTATATACCAGTTTTGCTTTTGTTTTTTTTTTCATGAACTGACCTATGAGTTTCTCTGGTTGAGTAGAGTTAAAATGGGAAGAATCAGCTGGTTCAGTTTGGTATTGGACACAACTGCATGAGGACACAGTGCCTGAGTACTAATTCCTAAGATGCTAATCAACCTGCTGAGTTCATAACCACTTGCCAGTTTTTATAAGTATTTTTGACCAGTACCTGGAGGAAAAAAAGAAAAAGAAAAAGTAAGAGAGAAAAAAGAAACACCACAGAATTCTCTAGGAAACTGTTCTTCACAGAAATAGTAAATCTGTGCTGCATTTCTACAGAATTTGACTGTGAGATTTGTTGATGTCACACTGAAAATCAGATAGTGCATTCATTATTTA
>VZTU01030665.1:0-53654 GCA_013400835.1 Zapornia atra
CTGTCCAGGTGGGATTTTTCCTTCATGTTTAAGTACGTGTCCAAGGCCAATGACTCCTCCAGGGAGCTGCACGACTTGACTTGTCTTGGGCTTTAAGGTGGTAGCAGTGCACCGTTTTCTTACAGACATATTTTGTCTTGAGAAACAAATCAGAAGGATCAGAAGCTTCCTGTGGAAAAGGGAAAGATCTGTCACAGGACTAAGCATGGCAAGCTTTACCAAGACCGTCTAATCCCATCAAAACTAAAAAGAGCAAGAGCAATTCCTCTTTTACAGTAGAGCATGATTTGATCTGCCTGTGGCTCTGCAGCTTCTTTGTCCAAAACTTGCCACTGGCACAGAGGCAGGCTGCCAGCAGGTATTTTAAAATGGTATATTTCCTGAGATGCCACTCAGGTATTGGCTATTAGGTAATGCTGGGGCTATGAAGGACAGCTTCCTTTTCCTTCTTTTCACCACGTTTCACATTTGGTTTATTATCCACCCCACTTTCAGGAAAATCCTGTAATTCAGCATCTGAACTGGAAAGCTCAACCATACTTGCCCTTATCTTGGTACTTTGCTTTTCCTTGTTACTTATTTGATCTCCTCTAATATTTGGCTGATGGGTTATTCTTAACAGCAAGAAAGGCTTCATATAGGACTCGCTGGTAATCTGCTTGAAGGACATGGTCTCTCTGAGACTCTCTTAAAAGAGTCTGCTTAGAGCAAGGAGAGGACACTGCTGGGCTCTTCCTGGGCTACTGCCGGAGCTCACGGCAAAAGTCCGAGGTCATAGTTCCCGTGGTTCTTGTCCTAAGTCCTTTACACCCCGTCTGACCTCCCCTGTCTTCAGGAACTGATGGATGTTAGATAATTCCCCGCTACTCTACCCCAGAGAGTAGCAGAGAAGAGACTGGAGAGAAGGTCAGCGTCCTGTGGACTCTCACCCATAATCCAGGGTGTCTCCCACGACACAGAAAAGACAAGGCAGGGCTGCCAAAGTCCTTGAAAACAGTTTGGAGAGTTACCCAAATGCATCCGTTCATCTGCTGGAGCATAAATGTGGTGCTGGGAGCTCAGCCCCTTTTGATCAGGATAGGAGGGTTCAGGTGAAGGCTGACCTGACAAAGATGGGTGTTTGAGGGTAGTATTTTTCTGACAGTGCTATAGGGTCGTTCCTGTTCAGGCCAAGATGGGAAGCAAGGATGTGGCTTAAATCATGGGAACATTTGCCCTCATGGTTCCTAGTTCTAGAAGGTGCTTGCCCAGGGACTAAAATACCTACCTGCCCTAGGCAGCATCTCGACTCCTCAGAACATCTCTTTCCTGATGACTTCACCTGTGTTCAGGGACTAAGATCTCCCAGAAAGGATCCCCGGGTAGAAATACCCCCTGCCTTCCTTCTCCTATAGCTAGTTCCTGTGTCGCTTGGATAAATCTTGAAACTAGATCGAAAAGGTAACTGATTGTGACACACATTTCCTTCTCCAGCCTTTGAGCAAAATTTCCCTGCCCCCTAGAAATTCTCGATCTGCCTTGACACATATATTTTTCCTTGCCCGAAAAAGCTCAGGATGCTCAGGCATCCAGAGAGGAGTGTGGCCAAGGGAGGCTGTGGTATGTAACTTCCAGTTGTGGTGGAGATGGGGTTGGGAAACCAGGAGAGGGAGAGGCAGATCGAAGGAGAAAGGGAGAGCCTTTGGGGTGGTTGAAGACACTCTCCAGGGAGAGTGGAGGGAGTTGAGCTGGGTCATCATAGCCTAGAGGGTCCAAGAGCCAGGATCAACTCACGAGACACCAGAGCTGACTTATTCTGAGTGATGGAGCAATGGCCAGTGAGCAAAAGTCAGATGCTAGTGGATAAGGTTGAAAAAAATACAAAGACCCTGCTCTAAGACTAGGACCTGCCAAGGGTCCTTCCTCAGCGGCACCTCTGACTGCCCAGCTCTTCCCCAGTTTCAGAAGTAGGGTTGCCCACCCACTCCAGCTGTGATGGAGGTGGCTGAAACTAGGCAGGGGGACGGGTGGTCTCCTATATGCACAGAAATCTGGGCTTCTCCATAGCTACTCCTGGTGTTACTCGTCTGAGGCCATGGTGCTTTTATTAGACCACTCTGTTGGAAATGGAATAGTCCTATGCATGGATACCATGTTCTCAGGTAATATATCCCTGGATCCTATGATCCCAGGGTTCATGTGCTCCTCGATCCACTCTCCATGAGGCCCATGTTTCAGGCCCTCTGCCCCTAGGGTCTCCAAGTTTCAAGTACCATGTCTTTCAGGTTTCCAATTCCCTAGTCCCATGTCTTCAGTCTGTTTCCACCTGAAGTTCAGATTCTGCACAGAATAGCTTCTCCATGGGCTTTTTTATATTTTGTGTCCAAGGAGGTGTGGAGGAGTCAACTATATTCTCTAAGTATTTTCCGGAACATTCCCTTTTAAGCTTTCCACCAAGGAGGTAGAGGTTATGGAGCTGACTTGATCCAGCTCTCCTGCATTCTTCCTCTCTGCTTGGACACTCCTTGGCTTTGGTCTCTTTGTGGGGAGGCCAGGCTGCTCCAGCCTGGTCCCTCATGGAGTCAAGTTCCACCAACAAACTGGCTCCAGTGTGGGCTTCTGTCTACATGGGCTGCAGGTCCTGCCAGGGGCTTGCTCCAATGCAGGTCAGAGCATTTTCCATATGTCTCCACCCACTCCAGAGTGGGGTCTCTTCACAGGCTGCAGGTGGGATCTCTACTACCCATCATCTTCCAGGGCTTCCATGCAGGGAGACAACCTGCCTCACCATGGTCTTCTCCACAGACTGCAGGGAAATCTCTCTCCAGCACCTGGCATTCCTCCTCCCCCCACTTCTTCACTGACCTTGGTGTCTGTAAAGTTTCTTACATCTTCTCACTTCCTTCTCTGGCAGTAAAAATCATCTGCTTGCATTTTTCATCCTCTTAAATGTGATTCACAGAGGCACTATGACTGTCACTGACGGGCTTGACTGTGGTCAGCAATGGGTCTGGCCTTGAGCCCAGCTGGCATTTACTCTTCTGGGCCTAGGGGAAACTTCTAGCTGCTTCTTGCAGAAGCCTCTCAGCTCCACCAGAACCTTGCCACACAAAACTACAACAACTGCTGAAAACACACTAAGTGCAATGGGTGGTAGAGCCCTAAAATACTGGGAAATGCATTTAGCAAAGTCCACCTGGTTAGTTAACTCAAGGGAGTTTGCCAATTGACCTGGCCCTGCCCAATTAAAACTTCCACACACTGTGGAAGGGGATAAAGTCCCCATAATGCACATGAAAAACCTGCTGGGGAAGACAGTCTGGGTTGTTCCTGCTTCAGGCAAAGGCAAACCCATTCGTGGGACCGCTTTTGCTCAGGGACCTGGGTGCACTTGGTGGGTGATGAAAAAGGATGGAGAAGTCCAGTGTGTACTTGAAGGGGATTTAATTCTGTGTAAGAACAGCTGATGAATTGTGGCTGTATAATGTATAAATGATATTATGTTATGAACCATCCAAATTACCTGAAATGTAAGTTCTGGGCATGATAGTTTGGAAAAACAGGTGGTTAATGTCCTGGTCCCAGCCAGGCCAGAGTTAACTTCCCCAAGGAACCAGCACAGGTGAGCCAAGATGGCCCAGGCTGTTTTCCACTGTTTTCCACACCACCTGACATCATGGCCCCATGTAAGGCTCTGGTTGGGGAGGGGCATGTCTGCGCTGCTCTGGGACAGTCCAAGTGTGGTTGGGCATCAGGTCACTCATCGTGTTGTGCAGTGCTCTGTGTTACCATGTCATTGGGTCCCAACCTGCATGGCTTTGTCTGTCTGACAAAATCACTGTGAAAGGGGAACAATAACAGCCCATAGCAAATTTCACTCGCACCTGGTTATCACAACAGAGTACTTTACTGACTGGATGACACAGTAACACTGAGCACTGCACTAATACAAGGACCGATTGACACCCTGGCCACACTCAGCCCACCTATGCTGGCTGTTTTGGGAAGATAACTCTGTCCTGGCCAGAACCAGGACATGGCCCCTTCTATAACTTTATTCACTTTATTCCTATATTTTTCTATAACTACTCTTTCCCAAATCCATTGGCTCAGGATCTAGATTGAGAAGCTCAACCATACCTGTCTTTATCTTGGTTCTTTTTTGTTTTTTTCTTGTTTCATCTTTAATCTTAAAGGAAAATAGACTGAAAGCATTAGACATCTTGAACTGAAAACAAAAGGGCTGTCAATCTAACTACTTTTCAGAAGGCAGCAACATGTTATGCAATTCTTGAGAGACACACTAGAGGTCCTGAGTTCCATATTCCAGTTACTTCTTTATTTAGGAGATGGTGCAATCATTTTTTTATTCCTGAGACACAATACTCTAAATAACAATCTTCATCCTTGAATGAGTAATAAATTCTAACGCATCTACCTAGAGAAGAATATACAGCCTGGCTGCACTGAAATGATTTCACCATGTCTCAGAGTTCTTGCACAGAATAATCGTAGAAATAACTCCCACAGTCTCCATAATCTGTTTAATTTCCCATCAAGTCTCTGAAATAGCTTCTTCCTCTAGGACTTCAGGTCGAATTAGCACTGGAAGAAAAGATTAAAAGGTTTGGCATGACAGAAAATAATCAAACTAAAAATCTTGTAAGGTATCCATACACAAGACATGTAGGGATTATTTTAGGACTCTCATTAATGCAGCAGTGTCCCATGGAACTGTATCAATGTGGCTCAGGGAATTGTCTCAAAGTATCCCATCCTAGCAGTAAAGTGAAAGGGCAAAATGTCAATAAATTCAGATGGAGAACAAGCAAAGTCAAGACAAAACTTCAACGAAAGCTAAAAAAAGACAAATGTTGTGTGGAGTAAATGCTAAAAGTATACATCAAATGTTAATCTGTGTAACAAAAACTAAATATAAAGTCATATTAAATTGGGTCAAACACATCTGCTCAAACACATTTTCTAACTGCTCTATTGACTTTGAAAACAGCACAGAAATTTTTTAAAAATATAAAAGATATGGAAAATAATTTTTAAAGTGTTCTGTATTGTCTACAATTCTTTGACAATTCACAGGTTTAAACCTGTAAGCTACAATAATACAAATTTTCTGAATCTTAGGTATTCGGAAAAGAATAAAGAGTGGTATAGATAAAGACAAGACTAACTATGGTGTACTTGACTAGAAAAATCAGACTGTTCTTGAGGCTAATGTCTAACCACAAGTTTTGCTTTCAGGAAAAAAAAGAAAAAAGAAAAAAGAGTAAAGAAAAAAGAAGTAAGAGAAAAGAAAAAGGAAAAAAAAAAAAAAGGGCTGGCAGTGATTCCTTGCTTTTTGTAACTAGGAAGTGAATTAGAGTTTCCAGGAAGATTAAACTGCAGGAAATATGCTTCCCTGACTGGAAAACTATAGAAGTTAAGATGTGATTAAACATTAACTTTGTGCCTCTGCTATCTTGGTCTATCACCTTTGCTTTTGTCTAACATGAGTTCTGTGTCGTAAGGAATCATCTTTCAGGTATTAAGGATGTCTCTCCAGAATGAAACAACCTGTGTGTACATTTACTGGAATAAATCCTTCTGGAAAGATGGTCCAGGGTATATCACAACTGTAAATTAATCAGAAGAATCATTTATGAGGCAAATATTCCCATGTTCATGGCTGACCCGGACACGCACAATAATGGAATGACAGGAAGAACAACATTCAGCCAGCAGCTTACTGGTCTGCAAACAATGCCACATTTTTGTCAGGAGCTCAGAACACTGCCTGCCTTGTGGAAAAGCTAAAGCAAAACCTGCGGCTCACATGAATACGTAGCTTTGCTTTTAAAGGCTCACTGAAGACAGTATCAGAAGTAAACTGTCTCTTCCCTGCCCAAGCTTGGTGAAAAAATCAGAAAAAGGGGAGTGGCATCAGACTCTAACATCTTCTTTCTTAGCTCACAACGAGCAGTAACGTGGTGCTCTGGGACAGCTGATAGACTATGCTGACTGTTTTGCTTGCTCTTTTACCTGGTGAGGGACAACTAATCCATCTGCAACATGGCTCTCATCCAGGCCATGCAGGGCTGGTGTGAGGTAAAGAACACTTTTTAGTCACTTTCTCTTCCCTTTCTCTTTTTCTCTCTCACTCATGCAGGTGCTGGGATCGGAAAACTTATCACTCAGTGGCCAGAAAAAATCCTGAAGAGAGATGGAGAGACTGTGGACTTGTCCTGCTATCAGAATCATAGCACACTTGAATATATGTTCTGGTACCAGCAGTCTCCAAAAAATGGTCTGAAGCTAGTAGCCAGTACTTCTACATGGATGCAGAACTATTATGAGGAAGGTTACAGTGAGGCCAAGTTTGAGATTCGCAGGGAGAACAAAGGTCACTCTGTGATGACTATAAAGAATGTGACATCCAAGGATGCAGCCTCATATTTCTGTGCTGCGAGTGATCACACAGTACAGCAAGGGGGTTGAGTACTGAGATAAAATCTCCACCTTGCCTGAGTGAGAGATGGAATCTCTGAAAAATATGAGACAGATTTGAGAGCAGCAGAGGAATTGTAGAAGAAAGACAAGGAAGAAGTGACAAGTGGGGGAACAGAGCCAGAAATTTTTGGAGGGAAAAGGGACAGACAGAGCAGTGCAGTAGCATTAGCTTCAGAACCAAAAAGCCTTCAGAAATACAAACCCATAGATTAGCATTAAGAATTGAGGCATGAATGATGTGGTCTGTGAAAGGCAGCAAATAATTCTTAGGATTGGTGCTACAGAAACATCACCATGTTCTGGGCCACCAGTTCCTCACAGATCCCACCATAGCACCAAAAAAACAGTACAGATCAGGAAGAGAATTCAAGGTTCTTCCACATACTGATGATCTACCAATGGCAGAGGTGCCCAATGAGACATTGATTTATGTGGGCAAAGAACCCAGCCTCTGATACTGGACTGTGGTGGTTCAGCCCCAGCAAGGCAGCAGCTGAGCAACACAAGCCATTCACTCACCCCTCCACAGGAGGAGAAACAGACAGAGCCCCAGTGGGTTGGGATAGCGACAACCTGACAAGCACCACAAAAAGCACCGCAATAACAGAGCCCAGGGCAGAATTCACACACACACAATGGTAACACAGAGCACTGCACTGATGCCATGCCCGAAGTGATGTCCAATCGCACTTGGACTGCCCCAGAGCCACGTTGAACCACCCCTGCCTGACCAGCCTTTTTTATGGGTGCATGATGTCATGTGGTGTGGAAAACAGCCTGGGCCAACTCGGCTCACCTGTGCTGACTGCTCTGGGAAGTTAACTCAAGGTTAACCAGGACATGGACATATAGGTATGGCACCAGTTTAAGTGGGAAGAAACATACTCCAGGGACAAGGCATACCTTCCATTGTTGAAGGGAACAGCCCCTTGGCAGCTTTACAAGCAACAGTGTGCCCTGCAGCACTTTTATTCACATTCTCCACACGACGTTTAATTGTGAGAGTGCTTTTTTCCTTGCCACAGAAATGCATACTGTTCAAAACTGGACCAAGGCATGGCATGAAGTTGTAAAGGGGGAGGTTTAGGTTGGATGTTAGGAAGAGGTTCTTCACTGAGAGGGTGGTCGGGCACTGGAACAGGCTCCCCAGGGAAGTGGTCACAGCACCAAGCTTCCTGAGTTCCAGAAGTGTCTGGACGATGCACTCAGTCCCAGGTTTTGACTCATCTGGCCCTGTGTGGAGCCAGGAGTTGGACTTGATGATCCTTATGCATCCCTTCCAACTCAGGGGATTCTACAATTCTATGATCTCTTAATGGAAAAACCGCAGAGAAAGAAAACAACAAAAACATGCCATCACCTGGTGCTCCCCTTGTGAAGGACAGTTGAAGGCAGAAATTGCTTCCCATTGTGCCTCTGTCTTCACTGCATGCAAAGATGAGCTTTTGATGAACTAATTGCTCTTCTTAGAAACAAGGTCTTAGGTTTCCCCCCGCCCCGTATTTTCCCCGCCAACCCGTCTGTGCTCCTGTTTTTTATTGCATAACCTAGGACTTACCTTTTCTTCAAAGAAAATGAAACAGCACACAGAAGAGCCACAGGTATCTTTAAGAAAGTATGGAAAATAGCTTGTGTATTCTGGGCTTCTGATTTTAGGTCATGTCTCCATACCACTGAGCACAGACTGTCTGTCTCACACTTGTATGGAAGACATAGCATGTAAAGCACATAACAATCACAGGGAGCAAACGTACTATGCTGCTCACTGATGTGGCAAAGCTGGATATGCTGAAGAGAAACATACTATTTTATTACAGAAGAGAAAAGAAAAGAAAAAAAAAAGGAGTGGGACGTACTGAGAATAGCTGGTGAGAGCAAGGACCAGGAATCAGCTGGGAGCATGTCTTTTAAAAGATCTTCATGGACCATTTCACCAAAATTGCTGGGAGACTTTTGTACTGCTGGAATGGATCACTCTGTGTCATGCTAGGGATAGACTATGCTACATAAATATTACTTTGCTTCCAGGCTGAAATTAAACTGCTCTTGGCTAGGGAAATCTGGGTTCATAACAAAAACTTGTGTTCGTTGTAGTTTCACCCTGGACAGAGTGGAGGCTTTGAAGAGCCTAAATCTTGTTATATCCCAGACTTTCTCTGGTCCTCCAAAGACATTTCTGAAAGATTCAGCTTCACACACCATTTCTTGCACACCTTGGTAGCCAAAATTCTGACTCCAGGAGTTGCTCAGCAAAGAGTACAACACCATTAATTGCTCCCAGGGGGCATTCACTTGATCCTCAGAACACTCATCGAAGCACTGGAAAGTCATAATGTCTCACATAGCAAATACAAACTGGGTCTCTTTATTCTCTTTAGTCTCCGATCTTATACAAAGATCATCTTTACACATGACCATCTTTAAAATGTGGTACCAAACACATTTACATTACTGCTTTCTGGAATTATTACTGGTGATTAAAATTACCTGTGAAAGTTTTAGGAAAAGTAGTTTATGCTGGAATCATTATGGAATATAAACACCATGTTGGTAATCTTGGGAGTGACTTCTGGGTAATTTTTAAATTTTTTTTTTTTAGATTTTTATAATTGTCTTCTAGCAAATTACCAGTTTTGTAATGTTACAGTCCTAGCACAGCCTGCTTTATCAGCTCTGGAAACATAACAGAAAGGATCCATTTCTGTTTCTCAAATCTTGAACATTTTTAGTTTAGAGTGACAAATGCAATTTTAATGTCCTGTGAAAACAAACTTATCAGTAGCATTCAATGTTCAGCAGATTAATGAGCTGGCTATTGACTGGTCACAGCTGTGCAACCTTCAGGTGGTAGCAGAAAACCAGAGATCTCTAGTGACTGACATCTTGAAGTTCTGCAGTCACAAGTACAATTTTCTCCTATGTAGTACTTCTTTTGCCAGCTTGAAGTGGCACTGCTCAAAAAGCAACTATTCTAAGAAGTTTCTCATGAAGCTGCTGCTCTCCTTTCTATCACACTCCCTGTCCACATATTTATTCACCTTAGTCTATTGTAGAGGGTGGCAGGGGAGCTATAGCTACAGAAACTATAGGCAAAGGTACTTGGTTTAGATGCTCAGCAATCATATCTCAGGCACATCTGCGTAAACAGCTGTAATGAATTAATTTGTAATGAATAGCAGTTTGTCAGTGATAGCCTACCTGAAGTCTAGACGTCATAGTGGGTACTCAGAAGATGATGAAAGGAGAGGATGTGTAAAGTCACATCTCTATGCAGAAAATGATATTAAACCAGGTCATCCTAAAACTACTGGAAAGGTTTTGAAGAGTCATGTAATTACAGAATGGTTGAGGTTTGCAGGAAACTCTGAAAGTCATTTCATCCAAACCCCTTGCTCAAATAGGACCACCTAGAGCCAGTGGCTCAGGACTGTGTTCAGACAGCTTTCGAGCATGAAGAATCCACAGCCTCCCTAGGCAACATGTTATAGTACTCAGCCACTCTCACAGTAAAAAAGTGCTTCCTTGTGTTCAAAAGGAACCTCCTTTGTTTCAGTTTCTGCCCATTGTCTCTTGCGCTGTCACTGACGACCACTGAAAAAAGCCTATCTCCATCCTCACTGCACCCTCCCTTCAGGTACTTATCTATATGAATCAGATCCCTCCTGTGCCTTCTTTCTCTAGGCTAAACAGTCCCAGCTCTCCCAGTCTCTCCTCATTAGAGAAATGCTCCAGTCCCCTAATCATCTTTGTGTCCCTTTGCTGGATTCTCTTCAGTATGTCCATATCTCTCTTGCACTAGGGAGCCAAGAATTGGACACAGAACATCAGCTGTGGCCTTAACAGTACTGAATAAGGAGGAAGGATCACCTCCCTTGACCTGCTGGCAATACTTTGTCTAATTCAGCCCAGGATACCATTCATCTTCTTTGCAAAAAGGCACATTTCTGGCTCCTGTTGAAATTGCTGTCCACCAGGACCTCCAGGTTCTTTTCTACCAAACTGCTTTCCAGCTGGGTCTCCCCCAGCATATATTGATTCATCGGATCATTCCTCCCCAGGTGTGGAACGTGGCACTGACACTATTTGAACATGAGATTATTATTGGCCCATTTCTCCAGCCTGTCAAGGTCTCTCTGGGTGGCAGAACGATCTTATTTTGATGTTGTCAACAAAGTTGCTGAGGCTATATACTTTGCCCCATCACCCAGATCAATAGAAGGTGTTTCCTGCCACAGCTGCTGTTCCTCCTCACCCTCCCTGTGAGGCAAGAATTGACTCTGAACAGAAATAACAGGACCTATAAAATTTTGTTAGTGGTCCAATACAGTTATTGAGTTGGGAGAACAATATTGTTCTTTAGTGGAACAATATGGGTACAAATCAAATACTTCTAACATCAAGCTCAAGTAGACACAATCTGGAAGAGAAGAGAAACAAAGGGAAGAAAATACAGGAAATATACATACATAGGATATTGGAGCATCACTATCTGCATAAGGGTGTGCACTGGGTCTGGCTGGGATGGAGATAACTTCCCCCACAGCTTTCCTCATACTCCCATGCTTTTTATTGGTAGCAAGAAAGATGTTGGTAACACAACAGTGTTTTGGCTAATGCTGAGCAGCATCAAGGCTGTTCTCCAAATGCACCCATTGCACCACCCCTGTTCCAAAGGCTGGCAGGCTGGGGGTGGGCAAGACGTTAGGAGGGGACATGGCCAGAACAACTGACCCAATCAGACCAAAGGGATATTCCATGCTATATGATGTTGTGCTCAGCAGTAAAAGCTAGGATAAAGGAGGAGGAGAGGGGGTATTTGTTATTAAAGTGTTCATTTTCTGCAGCAACTGCCATGTGTACTGAAGCCCTGCTTACCAGGAAGTGGCTGAACATGGGGAGATCATAGAATCATAGAATGAAGATGTTGAGGAAAATAAATATTATTTTTGTCTTTGCTTCTGCCTGTTGCTTCTGCTTTTTCTTTATTAAACTGCCTTTATGTTGACTCACAAGTTCTTTTTCATCTTTGCTACCTTCCACGTCCTGCTGAGAAGTGGGAGTGATAGAGGGGCTTTGTGGCTTCATATGCACCTGGCAACCAACTAAGGCCAATCCACCACAGGATGTGATTTTACACATCCTCTCCTGCCACTATCTTATCTTTCCAGTCACAGATATGTCCTGAAAAGAGGGCTGTTGTGTAATTTTAGGGGTTCATAGTCAAACTACTGAATATTTATCAAAAGAACATCCTAGTGTCCCTAAAACAAATTGTAAAGCTAAGGGCATCTTTGTGGTTCTGCCTGCTTCTTTGTAGCTACTGCTGTTTCTGTCAACTCTGAAGAAGAATCCAGGACTGATATGGGATGATCATAATTTTCCTGTGAAATTTTCCCACTAAAATGATACCACTGTTAGAAAAAATGGTCCTAAATATCTCTGGCTTGCATATTCATGCTCTTCCTTTGTGTCTGAAGTTTTACAGAGCTTGGCTCATGAAGCCTCCTGTGAGACATGGAAATAAAAATTAAGGAATTGTCTTTTCTCTGCTCTCTCCCTCTCACTCATTTGAATCCATGGCCTACAAGGCCTTTCCTTTTGAGAGGTTAAAGTGGGACACAACTGGTCTCTGCTGGCATGTCCTGGAATTTGCTTTATGAACATGCCCTGGTTAGATTTTGGCACCACATAGAAACACTCCTTCAAAATTAATACAGAGGTAATTTCCTTGGTTTTAAATGAATGACACCATTTGGGAGAGAGTTGGTTAATGACAGGAAGGACACTAATGGATCTGTAGACTGGTGAAGGAGACAGAATAATTTAAAATTAATTTTAGTACAATGGTTTTAAACCCTGAATAAACAGTGCTAAGATCAGAGGCAGACTAAGAAAAAGGTGTGGAAATAATATCCCACTATTAATGTTATTATTCAGTAGAACCAGGCAAATAAAATCCCAAGCAGTTTTGGTTTTTTAAAAGCATTTAAAGATTGCAGTCAGATTTGCAAACATGAAGAAGTCTGCAGTTGCTCCCATAATGAGTTACTTACGCACACAAGTTTGCTGTTGTAGAAGAGAGGATATTGTTGGGGCACCTGAGATGATCTGTCCAATATCTTGTAATCCTATATCTTGTTCCTAAATATTTCAGCTTAGTCTATGCTTCTCATTCCCTTTCCTGGAACACTAACAGCTGTCTCCAGCTGAACTGACTGTATCAGAGATCATGGGTTCTGTGATATCTGAAAACAAGAGAAAACAATATAGGATTTCCCTAGTACAAGTACTTTGTTCCAAAGGTTTTGTGTCCTGTACTTACAGCCTATTTTTACATCAAGAAAGACTCGAGTAAAAAAGCAGTATGAACATGTTTACTGCAGGTCTTTGGTTACGTTGCTAACTATGTGTTTATCTTCAGTGTGAGAATGCTAGTCCAGGATGGGCTGTTTGTGCCCCAAACCTAAACTGTTCCCATACCTATCTTCTATCTTTCCCTGGATTGCCTAGGTGTGTGCTGGTGCACACTATCGCCCTGGCACAGGGATTTCCCTCTTGGGAGTAACATTATACCTGGACAAATTGCGGAGGAGGACGAGGGGGGGAAGGCAGTTTTGTGCCTCTCCATTTAGTTACGTGTAAGGGGAGGAGATAAACATAACCTATTACCTATCACCACCAGTGCCCGTGCGCTTCAGAAAGCCTCCGAAATGAAGGCATTCTCTTACTCGCTGATGAAACCAGGGACACAGGCCCTCGGGAGAAGCTTGCACTCCTGCTTCAGGTGACAGGGAAGTGCAAGGAATACAGCCTAAGGAGCTCGGCATCCTGCTTCCCTCCCTCCCAGAACAACTGCAACACATGCCACACAGACCAAAGAGAATATTCACAGTCAGGCCAGGCTACAAACAGAAACATGGGTCTGTAGTAAGCAAACTGCGCTCAGCACAAACCAGCCATTGTGGGATTAAGTTCTGGTTATCATCCCCAAGCAGAAGAAAAAAGAGTGGGAAGGAAAGCAGCATGAACGCTGTCATGAAGTTACCAAGTGAAAAATAAGTGCATTTTAAACTAGGTAACAAAAGGGAATTAAAAAAATACTTTTTTTTTGTCTATTGGAAAAAAATGTAGAGATTATAAATTCAGGGATAAGGAATATGCTGAGATAATCAGACTACCAAACAGAATCAGCAATGGCAGAGAAAGGATGTGGCCTGTGTTTCCGATGTCAGAGATGACAGAAATCGGAGGGTGGAACCACAGGTGGGATTGTTTTTGTACGATGTTGTATCGTTGTGGGGACAGCTGGGACACGATGATACATTCCCCAGGAGGCCTTTACAAAAACCTGTATGTGCATAATCCTCACAGGACATAGTGTTAAAACAGCCACAGAGAATTCTGCAGCACAGCGTACTCTGTGTTGCTTTTCTTGACTGACCCAGAATGCAAGGACTTAGAACCAAGCCTACCCTTTCTGGAGAACAAGCCAAGAGATTCTGAGACATTGAAATAATTTTCATCAAACCAGACTGACTACAGATGAACCTAAACCCTACCAGAGTATTTGAAGCAGAGAGTTAGTGGGGTTTTTTGATGTTATAATGTTTGCAACAGACCACAAAATGGTTCTTCATTAATGTGATAAAAGTGTTAGAAAAAGAACCCTGATATGTAGTAGGTATTTCTCAGAGGCATTATATAAAATGTGCCGTGGTTTTCTGTCATAAATAAGCCTTCAGTGTCCACTGACTTATTCATGCCTGTGAGCACAAAGTTTTCCTCTCAGCTTTCTCCACACTGTCTTGCTGCAGTTCTTCTCAATGGATATCGAGGGTTTGTCTGAGACCAGCCAACTGATTCTTCTAGGCTCACTCCTCTTGTGTGGAGCACTTTAACTTAGCAGAAAATGGAATGGGAACCTGAAAGATTATTCAGGACAGCTGGCCTGACTTTGAGGGTAAAACAAATGGATTTTAGTTTGGTGCCTCCAAGGTGAACCACCTGTAATGGAAAGGCATGTGACTGTGACAACAACAAAGCACGTATTGATTATTAACTCCACAGGTTACAGAAAGAAAGGCTTCACAATGATTAAACTGCAAGACTGACATTAAGGAAGGTCTCATTGTACAGGAATTACATTTCTAGGCAATTACAGCCTGTACCACTTTGAGTACACCTGCATGGTTTCTACATCTGGAAAAAAAA
This sequence comes from Zapornia atra, assembly GCA_013400835.1. Lineage (NCBI taxonomy): Eukaryota > Metazoa > Chordata > Aves > Gruiformes > Rallidae > Zapornia > Zapornia atra. The sequence continues at coordinate 14,695 of VZTU01030665.1, forward strand.
ACCAAGCAAAAAAAAAAAGCAGGTAATATCAATGAGATAACACGGAGATTAGAGAAAGATTATAAAACAACCTGAGATGAAATGCAGACAATAAAAATAAGTATAAAAAAAAATCAGAAAAGCATTTATAAATGCTACACATTATACAATATACAGGATTTCAAGCTGGTTTTCTGCCAAAGCCATTCAGAGATAGAGACACCTTTGGGATTCCACAACAGTAAATATTACTTAAGCCTCTGCTTACGGAAGTCAACTGCAGGGCATCCCTTTACTTAGCTTCTGATACAACACTTTGTCACTGTGACAACAATAACATGGTTTTCGGCAATGGCACAAAACTTACAGTAATCGGTAAGAAATTCTTGTTTTCTCTTTTAAATCACTTCAAATCCCTGGTTTTCTCTGTCGAGAGCTTCACTTCAACCTTATTCTCCCTTTCAGTACTAAACCGGCATTTTCCTGATGTGCTGGGTTACTAACTCAGTCTACTTTGAAGACTAGACTAAGTTTGGCACTCTGGGTACAGGGGACACATTTCACTTCAAATAACGAAAAGAGTGCATTTTCAGTGAATAAAAAACTGTCCATAGAAAGAATTAGGGTGAGGGATGGGTAAAAACATGTTCATATCACAAGTATATTGTCTTAATAAATCAACAGCAAAAATCGCTATTTCCCAAAAGCATAATTATTCTCCATCAGGCTGGTTCTCCTGAGGCTGCAGATGATTAAGAATAAGTCAATGAAGGGCTATCTGTCTGGAAAGAAATGGGTCATTGTTATATTTTGGACAGGTCTAGAAAACAAAATAAAGACCTACAAACTTAGATTACTTTGAATCTTTTCTGAGCCAAGCAAAGCATGTGTTATTTCAGATAACTGTTAGAGACCAGTGTACTAGCATTTTTAGCTGGCAAAACAGAAGTCACAAATAAATACTCAATTTTATCATAAGCAATGCTAACAGATCACTGCAGCTGTTTAATTTCTTGTTGTTTCAGAAAACAGCTCATCACAGCACAGCAAGTTTCTTTCCACAAAGTAGGCTCATCAGGATGGTGATAAAAAGGTCATTTAGAACAATGGTTTTACTAGTTCAGAATAGATGCCAAAAGACCACTCTAAACCACAAAACCAAATATGTGGTTCATTTCAATTAAAAGTAGCTCTCAGGAATGTTTCTCTCTGGACCACACTTCTGGATTTGGGCTCTTTCCAAATCCAGAGGAAAACAAGGCTGCTTCTAAGACTCTGATAAATGATGGTGAGCTCTTCTCCTTGTATTGCTGCTGGAGTCAGAAGAACTGATGCCTCGGGCTCTTGTACCACACAGTTCCGCTGCAGAATAATACTATTAGAAGTGATAAAATTCAATCTCCATAGGAAAAATCAAGTGATCAGCATGTTTTTTTTAAATCCAGTGCAAATCTGAGCCGCCTGAGCTAATGAAAATCAATACAGTAAACCCTCATCGCCCAGAGTCAATTATTCAGCCAACTTAAATTATTATAGCTAAGCGGACAGAGAGAAGGGAAGCAGAGAGTTCCTTCCAGGGAAGGAGAAAGGGAGGGGTGTTTAGGAACTTCTACAATGCAGGCTGTGCACCAGGGTCCTGTGTCATATATTACAAGTTATTTTCTAAGTTAAAAAAAAAGAATGTTCATGATGTTGCAAAGAAATGAGGAAAATAAGGAAATGAGGCCATTTAGTTGAAAATAAGCAAAGCACTCTGTCTGTGGATGGGAAATATATTCTAATTGTACACCTAGATAAATGTCCTCTAAAGCAATGTTGGAAGCTTCAGTAACAAATCATGTAAGCTTAAAGCAAAAGGGCTCTATAAGGGGTATTTCTGAAATGGATCTCACCCGGTTAGACACACAGATATGGTTGTGCTCCCTTACAGACCAGCCTTTTTGGCCTTTTTTTTTTTTTTTTAGGGGGCCATAAATTAATGAAATTTGTGTTTCTTCTTTTGCTGTTACTGCATGAAGGGAGGGCTAGTCCACAGGTTTGGCTCAGAGGATAGAGAGTAGGGGAGAGGTTTTCCTGCAGCTGCAAAGCAGTGTGAATAATGACAGATTGACCTTTGGCAGCGGGACAAAACTCACTGTCCTAGGTAAGCCTGACAATAGATCTCTGTGATATATGTGATACTGGTTTAGGGTACAGGAGCATTCTTACTTAACAGCAGAATAATGATAATTTTTCATACCGCCATGAGGATGGGATTAATGCTTTACTGGTTGCAGAATGAAATATGCTAATATGTAAGTGTGGGATTTGTGGGCATGAATTTTGAGATTCTTGTGTCCATTGCCTCTGTCTTCTTCAGTTTGCAAGTTTTTGCAGTTTGTATGTAACATTTAAAAGCAACACTTCAGAGGTAGACTCTGGATTCTTGTCCTAGGGAAAGAATAGCCCTGCAGGTATTTTGCTTCCCCTTCCAGAGCTGGTGGGCAGTCTGCCTAAAGTTGCTTTGAGACACTGGCTTCCTCTAACAGTCCTTTTCACACCTTCTAATTCTCAGAAATGACTATGTTCTTTTTCTCTTAGCAAACTTTTCTCCTCTCTTCTTTCTCTTTTTCCCCATCTGCTTTCTCTGCCTTCTCTCCTTCCAGCAAATTATTTAATATCCCCTATATCAAGGCATTTTGGAATGACAGGGCAAAATCACCTGTTCCATCTGCTACTGCCACTTCTGATAGCAAAATGTAGAAATACACACTAGTGCCTGCTCCTGTACCAAGTGGCTGGTAAGGGCATAATCATACCACAGGTTATAGTCTGATCGTGTACAGCTGTACTTTTAAACTCTGCTTCTTACCTTTGGCATTGGCACTATGCTCAGAGTTATACACAAATAGCTGTGATTAATGCAGTTGCTCAATGTAGAAGATACTTCAGAGTTTCCCTTGCATTAATGATATATAGCATATACACAGATGACTTTTAAGATAAGAGTAGGAGTAAAAGATAACAAAAAATTCATGCAACTGACCTTGCCATGATGGGACTGGAAGAACCAAGGTACTTTTTCTCTTAGGTGGATGAAAAATGCATGACAGAGAATGCCTGAGTTTGTGCCTGGAAGTGGTTGAAAATTATGCCAATGTCTGCTGTGAACACTGTGGAAGCTCAGAACAGAATGAGGAGTTGATAACATTTTTTTTCTGATTGTCTCAGTTCTCCCTTGTACCAGTCTCCTTACTCCCTTTCAAGCATGTTTATTCTCTGGCTTTCTTTGCCTGGTGGTTTTACCCCATAAAGTAACTAAGCACCACACAGCTGCTCACTTACCCCTCTCCCCGTCGGTGGGATGAGGAGGAGAATGGGGAAAAAAACCCTCATTGGTTGAGATAACAAAGAGAATAGTAGTAGTAACAATAACAGCAATGTTATGCACAAATGTAGTTGCTTACCATATGTGGGAGGAAAAAAAACCAATCAAAACAAACAATGCCCAGTCTTGTTTCCAGGCAGTGGATCTGTTTCCCAGGTAGCTTTCCCAGTTATAGCTGGAGCATGATGTTATACATAAGGGAATATTCCTTTGGCCAGCCTGGGCTGGCTGTCCTGGCTGTGCTCTTCCAGCTTCTTTTGCACCTGTCAGGGTGTGGGGAGCTGAAAAGCGTTTGGCTTAGTGTAGACACTACAACTGCCATATCTTCTAGGCAGTTATCTCCATTACTTCTTCTGAAGTCTGTACAAGCTCACATGTTTTCACAGAAGCACTCCAGGGGTTGTTGAGGGGTAAGCAGAGACCATTATGATTAAGCCTAACAGATGAAAGCAAATACTAGCGCTTAGGGGACAAGATTTATGTGAGACAGTAGTTTCTGCTAGTTCTGTTAATTCTCTCCACTCTAGAAAGGAGGGGATGATAAGGAAGAACATCTACAATTTATAGCACCTTCACACCAAAAAAAAAAAAAGAAAGAGTAAACATTTTTTCTTTGGCTCCATAGTTCTGTCTGCATTTCTGTTCCCATGTGCACTCTGCAGACCTGATGGATTTATCATGGTAGATGAGCAAAAAAGGCACTTTAATAAAGTGTGTAAAAAAGGTGTCTTTTAGGGTAACTGCCTAGTTTATGAGTGACATCTCATTGTTGCCTTCTACAGCTATGTGGTTATTAAACACTTTGTCAGCGTTTAGAATCTTGCCCCACTTTGGGAAGCTGTGTATTCTAGGATGAAGGCTTCTTATACCTAGAATAACTGAAATAATAAATAACATAAAGATGTATTTAGTAGTCTTAAAAGAGGATAGCCATTTAAGACCTAAAGCAAAACTTGTCCCAGGCAGATTCAGGTCACCTACCAAAAGTGTTCTTTACTTAGTGAGAGAGATTCACTCTTTTCTTTCAAGTCATCTCTTAGATGGGGAGGTCCAAGTAGGGTATCACATGGCAGTATACTTCTGAACACTGTAGTAACTATCATGTCTAACTATATCTCCAGGAATGTAAAGCAGTTGGTTGAAGATGCTTGTGCCTTAGAGACTTATTAGTACAATATTACAAATACAGGTCTTACAGCACTACTGGATACTTATAGCCTACCTGTTTGGTCAGCTTTTTTCAGCTTTCCTAGTCTTCTACACAGACAATATTAGAAATTCAAACACTCATGCATTTCTGTAAACAGAACTTCTATGTTTTTGTGTGATGAGTAAAGGCAAATGCTTTCAGCTCCTGGTGTCTACCTGTCTGATAGTTACTAATCATATAATAGGGAGTTGTTAAAAGGCCAAATATATCAGGAGGCACACAGCACAAATACAGTAGAAAAAGGGGTTTCTGACTGAAGACAATAACAGAGTCTCTGGGCCATATTGCTTCCATTTCAGAAAAGAATGTTGAAACCATACCTCCAGCTGTAGCCATCTTTTCCCCATCAAAGCAAGAGATGCAACAGAAGGGCAAGGCCACGCTGGTGTGCCTAGCCTCTGATTTCTACCCTGACCACCTGGATCTGGTCTGGAAGGTGAATGGTGCTAAGAGGACAGAAGAGGTGGGGATGGATGAGGTTTCCACATGGAATGGGAATACCTACTCATTGACCAGCCGACTGAGGATCTCAACCATGGAATGGTTCAACCCTTCGAACCGTTTTGAGTGTGTTGCCAGTTTTTTTAAGAATGAAACGAAGGATTCGATAGTGAAATTCATCTACGGTGAGGCTGGTGAGTGAAAAATGTGTATCACCATGCTGTGCAAATGAGAAGTCACAAATCAGAAGTGTGTTGGTTATGATATGAAATGCATCTATTTCCAACTTCTGTACAGAGTATCGTTATGGCACAAATATATATGTAAATATGTATGCATTTACATATGTCTCTTCATATTCCTGGACCTTATCTACAGTATCATTATGCATCTATAGTTTTTCTAAAGTTTCTTCAGCTTTTTGCTGAGAAATCTGTAATATAGTGAAATGTGTAATAAAACAGCATACTAAAACTAATCAGGCTTCTAAACTTCTAAAATTTTTATTATGTTTGCATTGAAGAGAAATGTGACTTTTGGTTCATTTTTGTCTTTCAGGTTGCTCACTCACAGAAGGTATGTGTGTCTTCTCACAGACAAATAAGTGCATGTATTTTAATTCCATTTTTGTTGATGTTAAGTATAGGGTACGTGAGATTTCTACTACCAGAATAATTTGTAGTTCTCAATCTAAGCGGTTTGTATGTTAGATTTAAAAAAAAAAGAGTATGTGAAGGTTCTGTGTTTGCTCTCTGTAGCTGTTTTTTAGTTCTTTAGCTCTTCCTTATGATTCCCTTTTGAAATAACAGAATAAATTGTGGAACCTTCCTATTAGTGTAATTTTGCTATTTTTATAATCTCTTCTGGTCCTTAACACTGCCTTTTGTTGGGAAGCTACTCATTCAGTGATGAAAGAAAAAATTCATACTTGACCAAGTGATTATGACATCAAAATTCAGAACCTGGAATTTTTGAATATTTCTTAATATCAACTTCAGAATACTTCTCATCACAAGTCACATTACGCTCAAAACTGCAAGGATACCCATCTTTAAACCTGTTTTTTTCTTCTATGTGTACATATTTCACACCTTTTTTTCCCCCCACCAATTTCTTTAATGCTTCATGAATCCTAAGGCTTAAGCAAGATCAGGCTGGTGTGTCAATATTTACTGCAACTCCTTAAGAGTTAGAAGTCTGTAAGAACAAAATTTCTAGATACCGTGTTCTTCTGGGCTACATAAAACTTCCCTGGTATATTAACAGCACTCACAAAGCCACTGACAATAATGAGTGAAAAACTTTTGTATCTTGTGATTCAGCTCAATTTGTGTTCCTAAGAGGGGATTCACATGAACAGCCTAGTTTCTCAGCAGGTTAACAATGGTTAAACATTCCCAATCAGCACATAAATTCTTAGCAAAGAGCCTCTGTCTTTCCCAGACTCACTCTCTCTTTTGGTTCACTGAATCAGTGTTCTTTCCCATCCCCTCCTACCTTGTGTCAACAGAGCCATTCATTTGGTTCCTTTTTGTCACTTAGCTAAAGATTTCAAGGGTTCTTGTTCCATTAAAGCTACATTAGGTCTACTCTCTCATGATGATGATAATTCAATACACAAATGATGTTTGATTTACAGAGTCCTACATGTGGTATGGAAATTCTCTGAAGCTCACTTACCTCCTTCTCTGTGGCAAAGCCTTCCTTTATGCAGTTTTGGTGAGCAGTGTGATGTGGATAGCCAAGGTAAGCTACTGTGTCACTTGTAGGTTGAGCTTACTAGTATAAGAATCAATGGATGTTCTAAATCTGTTCTTAGATGTGGGGTTGTTCTCCACATGCTCTGATGGGCTTTGTGTGGGCTAATATGAAAAATCAGAAGTGATGAGTTTTCTATTATTGTTTTTCCAGAACTCAGATAAAATCAATGCTATCAAGAAGAGCAATTCCTTCTCAAAACATGGTTTAGACACATGGAAAAAGATGAGAATTAAGGACAACTTCTTTAGAGAGTAAAGAAGGGAAATAACAGATGTATCATACTTTTCTGTAAGCATTGAAAAGGGAATCATGCCTGCAGTGAAAGTAATAAGCATGGGTTTTGAGGAGATATGTGGGATAAATCTGAACAAAGCTTTACAAAGCTTTACAAATCTTTACAAAGAACAATGGGATAAATCCCAACAAAGGGGAGACCTTTGACAAACTACCAGGAAATACTTTTTATCAGTAGGTTTCTCATGTGGCTGAAAGGTATTCCGTGGAAGCCACAACACTTATTCCTTTAAAAGCAGGACTAGGAGACGTATTTGAAAAGTGACCTTGTAGTTGATGGTGATTATGAACTCAGTCTCAATTCTGGTTTTGTGTCCTTTTTCAAGGAGGGAGTAGCTTTGTATTTAACTGGATCACAATCATAGAATCACAGAACGGTTTGGGTCAGAAAAGGCCTTGAAAGATCATCTGGTCCAATCCTTCAACCACAAGCAGGGGCACCTTTACTAGATCAAGTTGCTCAAAGCCCCATCCAACCTGGCCTTGAACACTTCCAGGGAGGAGGCATCAACAACTTCTCTGGGCAACCTGTGCCAGTGCCTCATCACCCTCATCATAAAAACGGTCTTCCTTACACCTAATCTAAACCTACCCTTTATCATCTTAAAACTATTGCCCCTCATCCTGTCACTATACAGGTATTGGTAAAAACTCCCTGTCTTTCTTAAAAGCCTATTTGTATTTAGAAAGGTCTCAAGAACGACTGCCAAAGGCTTGGCTTCTCCAAGCTGAATAAGCCCAATCCTCCTAGCCTTACTTCATAAGAGGGGTGCTCCAGCCATCTGATCATCTTTGTGGCCCTCCTCTGGACTTTTTCCAATAAGTCCATGTCTTTCTTGTGCTGATGGCCCCCAGAACTGGAGGCATTACTCCAGGTGGGGTCTCATGAGAGAAGATAAGGTCATGTCACTTGATCTGATGGTCACACTTCTCTTGATGCAACCCTGGATACAATGGGCTTTCTTGGCTGCAAGCAGTTATGCCAGCTGACATACAGTTTTTAATCCACCAGTATTCCCAAGTCCTTCGCCACAGGGCTGCTCTCAAGCCACTTATCCCTTAGTCTGTAGTGATCCCAGTGATTGCCCCAATCCATGTGCAGGACCTTGCCTTGTTGAACTTTATGATGTTCACATAGGCCCACTCCTCAAACCTGTCCAGGTCCTTCTGGATGGTCCTTTTGCTCAAGCATATGAACTGCATCACTCAATCCCACTATCAATGACACATCGATGAAGGTGTTAAATAATATTGATCCCAGTATGGACCCTTGAGGGAAAGCATTCTTTACTAGTTTCCACTTGGTCATTAAGTTGTTGACTGTAACTATTTGGGCATGGTCATCAAGCCAATTCCTTACCCATGTAACAGTCCATCCATTAAACCCGTATCTCTCCTGTTTAGCAGTAAAGACATTGCTGGTGCTGTATCTAAGGCCTTACAGAAGTTCAGGTAGATGACATCCATAGCTCTTCCTTTGTCCACTGATGCAATCGCTCCATTATAGAGGCCACCAGATTAGTCATCTAACACACAGAGTTGTGTCTGAAGATACTATTTCAGTATGTAAGTAAATAATTTGTACAGATTATGACACTTCTTTGGTACAAAAAGGGGAGAAAGTATATAGATAAAGCATGGTCATTACTGTTAATGTTCTCAGGAGACACAACAGTTGGGACACTGATAAATATGGTCTACTCTTTCCTAGATTATTGTATTTGTTCCTTTTCCTTGGGTTGTGTTTTTTAATTGTTTATTCTGTTTTGTTTTCAATTAGGCTGGTGGCAAGTTGTATAGAGAGTAAATGAAGAGTCATCTTCACCCACATCAGCAGGAACACAGCAAAATATTTCTACCTTTCCATAGCAAAGGATCTATACTTCTGCCTAAGAACTTCTGAGAATTTCTTGGTGGTTCTCTGTCCCCTTTCTGTTCTTTCTACCGCTGGGGTTTTTCTGTATTCCATAGCATATTGTATCATAATGTATGCTATCATATCGTATGCTATCATATCTTTAAAACTAACATCTTCTTAATACTCAGAAACACAGAGGGTACTCTTAATACCCATCTCCTTGAATCAGGAATAAAGTCTTCATTTCTGTTTAAGAATCATGAGTTGTTGTTTCTTAATTTTATCTTTTGTAGCAATCATGTCCTATAACATAACTTCCAACAATGTGTAGTATCATAAGGAACTCACAATCAAGAACATACACTGACAAACATTATAGAAATAGCTATGGGAACAGTAGAAGGCTTATCCATGGACTGTGTGCCAACAACTAGACTGAGGACTTCAGAGCATCTAGGTCCAGCAAGCAGACTGCATGCCTAAGGCTAGTTTCTCAAGAGCCATAGTGTGTCAGTGTGGGTTTCAGTATGCTGTGAGGTGTGAGGTAAACAGGGGACCAGGGGGTTCAGGGCCAGTTTCTCAGTAGGTTGAGGGTCTAAGGTCAGTTTCTGGGATCTGGTGTATGTGTGTGGCATGTGTGCACAAAGTAGTGCGTGAGGGTTTGTAACTGTGAGCCAGGGGGTCTGTGCCAGGAAGTGGTGTGGGGCTGTAGGTCTCAGGGGCTCATATGCCCAGGTCTGTTAGCGCTATTTGTGGTTGCATGAGTGTTTCTGTCTTTAGTGATTTTTGTGGCTGTCTGTGTGTATTATATGTATATATTGTGTATGTGTTTGTATGCTTATTTGGAACACACTCAGTTTTGCTTAGGGAAAGGGTCACTATTGGGCTATTGGATTGAGTAACCCTGGATAAAATAGTTAGGACTTGCAATTCACTTCTATCTGTCTTAGAGTATTTAGGGCATGAAACAACTCATGCCTTGTGCACAACACTACTATAGATGAACAGTAGTACAATTTCTCAGCATTAGGAAAAACAGACTTCCTATGATTCATCCCAATGTTGTCAATAGTTTTTGTGCCACAGAAGCTCAGAATCTGCAAAGATGGGTCCGATCTTAGACTAAATGAAGAAAAGAAAAATGGAGGTGAAGGGCAGAAGCGGTCATCCTGTGGTTTTACAGTCATAAATGCACTAGGTGCAGAGGGAGGAAAAAACCTTGAAGCCTTTAGTCTTTTTTTGGTATTGCCTGCAATACCATGCATGTTGCCAGCTGGAAGTATGGAAGCATCTACATACTAGCATATGTCCACCATTCATTTATTACAAAATGTACCTGCTGTTACAGAAGGGCCTCACTGCTGCCTTTCTTGTTATAGAAACCAAGTACTAACAAGGCCATGAAGACTGAGTTGCTATTTTGCTCATCGTGCAGAAATAAAAATAAGGGTAAATGCAAGTAAATTAAGATCAGACACTTACATGGACAACAGAAAATTTATGTTTTTCAGAGTGGCAATGAAAGAAAATGCAGAGGTGATTGATGACAGCCAACTACAGACAAATCATGCCTGACAAATTTCATGGCATTCTATGACAGGATTGCAGTGTAGGTGGAAGAGGGAAGAGTGACTGACGTCATCTACCTGGACTTGTGCAAAGCATTTGACACTGTCCTGCATGACATCCTTGTCTCTAAGTTGGAGAGACATGGATTTGATGGATAGACCACTCAGTGGATAAGAAATTGGCTGGGTGGTTGCATGCAAATAATTGCAGTCATCAGCTTGATGTCCAAATGGAGATCAGTGACAAGTAGTGTTCCTCAGGGATCAGCATTGTTTGACACCTTTGTCAGTGACATGGACAGTGGGATTGAGGGCATCCTCAGCAAGTTTGCTGACAACACTGAGTTCTGTGTTGTGGTCAACACGCTGGAAGGAAGGGTTTCAATCTAGAGGGACTTTGACAGGCTTGAAACGTGGGCCTCTGCGAACTGCAGGTAGTTCAACCAGGCCAGATGCAAGGTCCTGCACATGGGTCAGCGCAGTCCCAAGCACAACTACAGGCTGGGCAGAGAATGGATTGGAAGAAGTCTGAGAAGAAGGACTTGGGAGTGTTGATTGATGTAAAGCTCAGCATGAGTTGGCAATGTGTGCTTGCAGCCCAGAAAGCCAACTGTATCCTGGGCTCTATCAAAACCAGCATGACCAACAAGACAAGGCAGGTGATTCTGCCCCTCTGCTCTCATGAGACCCCACCTGGAGTACTGTGTCCAGCTCTGCCATCCCCAGTACAAGACAGGCATGGAGCTGTTGGTATGAGTCCTGAGGAGGGACACAAAGATGATAAGAGGACTGGAGCACCTCCCCTGGGAAGACAGGCTGAGTTTGGCTTGTTCAGCCTGAAGACAGCTCTGTAGAGACCTTATAGCAGCCTTCCAGTACCTAAAGGGGGCCTACAGGAAAGAGTTAATGTAAATTACTTCCTGGAAATAATTTGTATAATCCTGCCTTTTCTTAGAAATCATAACAAATATGAATAGTTAATCTGTATAAACATGAGAATTTTTTCTTTAAATGCCTCAAACATCCAGAGGAGCAATCCCCTGTATGCCCAGCGCTGCAATAAAGGATACCTGCTTGATAGTCACCAAGGCTATTGAGTTTTGATTCCGGCTTTTCAAGGCTTCAGTATGAAAATAAATCTCTCCTTTATTGTCTACTGCCAATGGAGTCTTGCAAACTTATAAACCACAGAAATGTCTCCTGTCTCCTTTTAATCAAAATTATAAACCATGGGCACACCTCAGGCCTATAACAAAACCAGTCTGGAGACCGATTTTGAAGCTACCATTTTCATGAGCTCATGTAGCTCACAAAAGGCCAGAAAGGACCATTGAATCTTGATATCTAGAAGATGCTTGTGACCCAGGTAACAAACGCTAATTGGCATTAGATATGAAGAAGTCAAAGAGATCAACCTTGTGTGGCATGACTAGGAAGGCCAATGCTGACTTAAGCAAACTATCCAAGTTAGAGAAATATTTGCAACAAGAGCTTCTGCAGACTAACACGTTAATGAACATCCAATACTGTAAAAGACTGAGCCTGAGGTCCACATTAGGACCAGCCTGGACTTAGAGTGGAGTGAGCATCCTGTTCAACTGAGTCCAGGGTGTTGGCTTCAGTTAAACTGGGGTTTTTATCGATGTGTTTGCTCTACAGTGTGTATGTGTGTGCACACATACCAGGAATCTTGGAATAGGTATTGCTATCTACTCGCTATATCCAGCCTACTGGGTATATATTTTAGATTCTCTATGCTGTTGAGGGGTGTTTTTCTTCTTGTGACTACCTTACCCCATGGCAACTCTGCACTTTCCCTTGTCAGTGCACTTGTGCTATTTAGCTTCCTACTAGTATTTAGCACCTGTATGTGCTCATACCCACACCAGTATCTCTTTACTTTTTAGCTATCATCACAGCCATCTCCCCTTTCTGTTTCTTATCAGATATAAACACATGATTGGCTTGGTAAGTAGTAGTGGATCACAAGAGACAAATAACACAGTACAATTCTGCATGCATAGGCATAGAAGCCCTTCTATCTCTCCAGATGTCTCTGCAATAGAGAGACATGCCACACAGCCAAGATGCCACATCTGTTCTAAAGTTCAGTGTGCATAAACGCTTTGGATTTTCAAAACTTTATCATCAACCACTGGTGGTGGAACTGAAGGAAACTGGTTTTGTACATAGCTCAGTGGTTGTGGGAACACTGGTGAGAAACCTTTACAAAAAACTCCCTGAGAAGGGATAAAATCTGAAGCTTATTGAGGAGTATGCCCAGCAAGAACAGGTGGATAAAACATAGAGAATCCTCTCCTTTCGATGCCTGGAAGTCACCCACATAAAACAGTCTTTTGTAACGAAATCCTGGCAGTGTTTCTGTCTTCACATGGGAGGGTTTTGGGCCTAGACATTGTTGCAGAGATTGTGTGTGTGTAGAAACACATTTTGCTTAGTTCATCACTGCTCTGTATCTATTTGCACCGTTACAGGACAGACTCAAGCAAGACACCCTCTGAACAGACAAGTTTGTGGTCATTACCAAGCAGCCACATGCCAACCATATTGCATTTACACCACTTCTTTTTGGGAGGTGGATTCTGTGTCCTGCTTGTTAGGACTATCAGCATCAGTCCCTGGCACTGTGTCTCAGGGTGACACATCTCCTTCCAGGATTTTTCACATGGGATATTCCTATTTGTTTCTCCAATTTTTGTTATGGGGAGAGGTGTAATTTTGACATAGTCTCTGTAGTATCGTGATACATATTCAGCAATTCGGTCTTGGTTACCTGTACCCAGGTAACAATACCAGGTAAGGAAAAGAAACCTAGCCTTTAACAAATACATGATGCTGTGATATATATAATATATATAGGGGGTTTTTTTAAAAGACAAAATAAACATCTTTTGTATGACAACTGGTCAACAAGAGTCAACAAGAGTCAGGGGAACTAGATATGGGATGGATAAGTTCCAGTACTCTTCTTTAGTGCAGCTTAGCGATGACAGAAAGGGGAGAGATTCACTTTTTCTGCTTTTATTTACAGAAGGTGTCTCAGATAATTTAATTCTAAAACTAAGATTGACAACAGGACACGGGAAGAGATGGAAAAGACTACTTCCTATATAGGCTGGATTCACTACATACAGTACCTCTTGGAACAATGTACCAGCTGTTTCAGCAGATTCTTCTGCAAAAGCACAATACTTCCTAACACACATGAGAGCATAAAGGTCACCTCCATTTGTAACCTCATGGAAGGTAGGATATAGCCTGATATGTGCAATTGAGAGCTTCTTGAGGCAGGCAGTTCTGATACTTCTTCAAATTACTGTGCAAAATCACCACTTTACTTTGAACAGGATACCCAGCTGACAGTGCTTGGTAAGTTTCCTTAGGTAATTCTGTTTCTTACTGTTGAATATTAATTCATTATAGAATAAAATCCTGACACAATCAATAAAATATCTTAAAGGGTTAATTTAGGAAACAAGGCTAAAATTACTTATTCTCTTGACAAAAGGAAGTTTAAAGTAATTCTTAAATACATGTTTACTGATGTAAATAAATGATGAAGTCTCTATTACTAAGCACAGTTTTCTGGATACAGTGTGAGATGAGAAAACTAGGACAAAACTATAATGGATTCTTCAATTTTACTGTGATCCCTGAAGTTAAAAGAATTGGAGATATAAGAGTATTTTACAAAACTAAACACTACATGTCTTCATTAATCTTATAGTCTTTGATTGGCATCACTCTTCATATTGTAATTGTCTAGCAGAATCTTTCAGTATGACCAGTACAGCTATTCTAACATCTTAAATCACAGAAGCACAGAATAGTTTAGTTTGGAAGGGACCTCGAAAATCTTGTAGTTCCAACCCCACCCCTGCCATGGGCAGGGACACCATTCACTAGACCAGGTTGTGCAAAGCCCCATCCAACTTGGCCTTGAACGCGGCCAGTGATGGGGCTTCCACAGCCTCTCTGGGCAGCCTGTGCCAGGGCCTTACCACCCTCATAGTAAATAATTTCTTCCTAACATCTAACCTAAACCTGCCCTCTTTCAGCTTGCAGCCATTGCCCCTTGTCCTGTCACTACACTCCCTGGTGAACAGTCTCTCTCCCATCTTCCTGTAGGACCCCTTTAATTATTGGTAGGCCACAATTAGGCTCCCCCAGAGCCTTCTCTTCTCCAGGCTGAAGAAGCCCAGCTCTTGCAGCCTGTCATCATGGGAGAGGTGCTCCAGCCCTTGATCATATAATTATTTAGAGTAATTATAACAAAATCAGGAAGGGGCACAGCCTCAGATCTTATTCTGTTTGCCTGTGTGACTGGTAAGAATAGGAGCTTTCTTCATTTCTGCATCTCTCACCTAAGCAAGTCAACACATCACACATCTGTGCATAAAAAAGAATGATTTCTAGCCAAAATAGATGCAGAATTTGAGAGTGGCAGAGAGGGAACAGAACAGTAGTCCGATGACAAGTGACATCCTTTCAGGAGAGGAATGGTAGCAGCTTTTTCTCTCCCTGTGTTCTTGTTTGAGATGAGCTTGCTGATGACACCGGGCTCAGTGTGGTAGTGAAGAAAAATTCAGTGAAGAAATTTAAAGTCACCTGTCAGTCAATACATTTGTTTGGTTGAATAGGATCTGGTGATAGATTTGAGGGGAGGGAACCTGGCCTATCTTTTTTATGTCATTATCAGAAAAAACGTATATCTTAGTACTAGAGGACAGATGAGCATAATTGAAAAAAATGGAGTAATTTGTCCTGCTCTGTGCTTGTCACTCCTTTAATCTCCTAAAAACTCTTCCGAACAGGAGAAAATATCATATTGAACAGAGTTCTGTTTGGTAGTCTGATTACAACTATTACTTAGGTAGTCTCATGACTGTTTCAAACAAAACAGAGAACTGCTTTCTCAGAGCTTGCTTTTTGTGAAAATGTCTTTATGAGTCTCAAATTCACAAGGTGTGAACAGAAGGAGCACTTTTTGATACCGTCAACTAAAAAAAATAATGTCCCTCAATAATTCACATAAAGTCTTAGCATTTGCTTTTCCACTAAGGGATGAAATTTGAGGTGATTTCTCCTTTACACAAACTCAGACAACAGAAAGCAATTTTAGACATCATAATTATTTTTTTTTAAAAGTAATTTAGACTTCTATCTGCAAGATTTTATCAATTCCAGCAATAAACTTTAGCTCTGCTTGCACAGAGCTACTGCAGTTTGAAGGAGAGACCAAGCTGCCTGCTGCAATTAACAAAATGTTGTTTACAATGTATGTTTGTGCTGTGGTTTAACCCAGCAGGCAGCTCAAGCAACCACACATCTGTTCGCTTCCTCCTCAAGCAGTGGGGTGGGGAAGAGAATCGAAGAGAAAATAGGTGAAACTTGTGGGTTGAGGTAAAGACGATTTAATAGGACAGAAAAGGAAGATGACAGTAATAATAACAATAAAAAGAACAACAGAATATACAAAACAAGTGCAACAACAGAATATGCAAAACAAGTGATGCACAGCACCATTTCTCACCAGCTCTCGAGCTCCTGAACCACCCGCTAGTTATATACTGAGCGTGGCATCATATGATATGGAATATGCCTTTGGCCAGTTTGGGTCAGTTGTCTTGGCTGTGTCCCCTCCCAGCTTCTTGGGCACCCCTAGCCCACTCACTGGCAAACTGAAGACTCCTTGACTGATTGGCAACAAATAAAGCACCAGTGTGTTACCAGCATTATTGTCATACTAAAGCCACAAAACAGCACTGCACCAGCAGCTGGGAAGAAAATTATTTCAGCTTAAACCAGAACAGTTTGAAATAAAAAATAAACCCAACAAACCTGGAAATAATTTTGTCTTTCTATTATCTCTTTCCATACCTACATTTTCTATTTTAGTCCAGTCATGTTCAAGATATTTTGTGTATCAGTGAGAGTTTTACAGTTGCAATTACTATTTCCATAAATAATTCTTACCACATTTGCCCTGATCATTGTAGAAAAAATTTTAGTTAATTTTTGCTTTTGAAAGGTACAAGGAAATAGACAAAGACACAGAAGAAGGGGAAAAACCCAAAGAGAAGCACAGATGGAGTGTGAGTGGGGAGCCCCTAAAAGAAAGAAGGTGATGTTTTGTTACTTGAAGTAAAACTCAGAAGCTGGAGATAACTTGAAGATGAAGGGACTAACACTCTGTTCAGGAATTGAAAGATAGGTTAGGGGACACATTAGAGCTCTCATTATGTTTTATGAGGATGAGGAGGATTGACGTCAAAGGACTGCTGTCTGACAATATAAAAACTGATATACTTGAGAAACAGCATTTGAAACAAAAAGGACAAAAGGATACAATCTGAAGTGAAAGAAAAGGTTGGTGAGCAAATTCTAAGACAAGTGAAAAGTGGAGTAGTGGAAAACTATCTGTTGGCACAGGCCAGGGTCCCAGGGTCCTGAGAACAAAAAATAAACAACCCTGCACTCCTCCCCGTTGGTGAACTCCTGAGTCCACAATTTCCAGCCTGGAGTTTGCTAAATCTCATGCCTAAAAGCAGTTATTTGTAGGTTCATAGGGAAGAGGATGCTTATGAAAATAATTTTTTTGTTAAGCTTGAAGTGAAGGAAAGTAAAGACAGTGAAGGACTGCAAGGGAAGGATGAACAGGATCTTCCTTGTGGTCTTGGAATTTCAGTGCTGTAGATATTACCTAAACAAAGTAAAATACTGCATCTCCAGGGGCTAGTGCAGCCCTTTCTGGGATGGACAGTCTTTCAGGAGTGGCTTTTCCAGGTATGGTAGATTAGGAAATAGAAATTTTGTGCCAACAAGTTGGAGGAAGAGAGAACAAGCTCCTCAGACAATTTTTATATGAAGGTCAGCAGTAATACTCTATTTTGAAAAAGGAACATGGCTCATTGTTCTAGGTAAGAAAAAAGTACAGTGGAAGGGTGTGAGTCAGGAGAGCTTAACTAAGGCAGCTAAAGATTGTGTTTCAGGAAAGACAAGTCAAGAAAGAGCAAGATAGTAGGGACTGTGAGGAAGAAGGGGACAAATAAACCAGTTGATTATTGATACTAAATTTGACCTGTGAATAGGACGTTTAATGTTGATTTGTCAGATTAATAAATCTATGGAGAAAGCTAGCAAGGAAGCAGGCTATGAAATAAAACTGAATAAATAAATTAAATAAATGGAATGAGAAGTGCGAGACAGGGCTAGACAAGAAGATACCTCAAGTCAGTGTATTCTAGAAGAATATATGCTACCTCTACAATGCAGAACTCCCAGACACTCAGTTTTCACTGAGGGTACTGGCTTTATTCTTGCAGAAATGAGCTGTATGACAGTCTTTTCCTCAGAGTTAAATTGCGTGCAGAATTTGCTCATCATTGTGATTCCCTCTTATTCCTACAAGCTATCTCCCACTGTCATATCCAAATTGAATGAATGTTCATGAAAAAGAAAAAGGTAGAAGCAGGATGGGAAGGACATACAGGTATTCATAAGGAACAGGCAAAACATGTGATGTGACTTGGAGGGAAAGAAAGCAAGAGAGGGTCCAAATGAAAGATACTTGATCTTACAATGTATATCATGATTACTAAAAATTATGAGGCTACTGATGTCAAATTACAGCCCCAGGCAGTGAAGTGCTCTCCTAATGACAGAGAAGTTATGTGCAGGAAACCTAGTTCTGACCCTGAACTGCAACACTGGATCCAGGAAGCAAAAACAGGAAACTGAAGGTTAAAATCCTAGTTCCATTGAAATGAGTGAGAAAGCTTCCACTAATTTCATTAGAGCAACCCTCCATTTTTCGTTTCTTTCTGTTATCTTATGTACTATTTAGAGGCATTAAAGTTATTTTTATTGTGACATCTCTAAACTCTCTACCATGCTCTTTGGCTACACATATTTCCAATGTATATACTAGATTCCTAACAGATGGAAAAATGAGAGCAGAAAAGTAAATAGTCAAATGGCTCTTAGAAAAATCAGAAAAAGCCTGTAAATGCTGATGTGGGAGATAATTCTGTGAAATCATCCAGTGAGAGTGCAAGCAAATATAAACTGAAAGAATCTGTATTAAAGAGGGTATATCACAGAACATTTCTGTAGCAAGGGAAATGCTCATACATAATGCATAAACAGAGCTGCAAAACTGAACCATTCATATATTCAGGCACAGACAAAAAGACTTCTAGCAAGAAGAATTCCTGCCAAGCAATTAACCCTATTTTTTTCTGATCTCAATTTTTTTTCATTGCCATGACTTTATATACAAGAAAAAAATAGGAATTTTCATAGAAATGATGGAACCGACAAGTCCTGTGGCATGAGCATGAGAAATACAGTTGAAGTACCATTTTCTTCTTTTCATAGTGTAATAAACTTCTACTGTGTGTCCTTTCTGGCACCAAGAGAAGGCACCAAATATCTAGCATGTTTATTTTTCCTCAAGCAGAGTGGAAGTGTTATTATCGTTGCAGAAAAAAGACTTTACAATCTAAATCCTTATTTTGCTAAATAGGTGTGTGGAATGTGGGATTTATTACTCTGTTATTTCATTGTATGCTGGATACGAGCTGCATTTGTGACAGTAACTAAGATGACTGATTCGGGTAAGAAAAAGCTTCTATTCCTCTGCTAAATAACAAGACATGTACACTTTTGGTTCATTTGAGAAACATTTCAGGTTTAAATTTTTGTAGGTGTCTGCAGTTCATCTAGGACTGAGTGAATTTTCACCAGAAGCTGGGATGGGGCACAGCCAGGACAAGTGACCCAAACTAGCTGAAGGGTGTATTCCATACCATATGATGTCATGCTCAGCATAAAAAGGGGGCTAGGCGAGGAGGGGCAGCACAGCTCCCAGACACAGAGCTATGTTAGGGATGGAAGAGCAGTGGATGGTATGGCTTTGGGATGGGTCTGAGCATGCGGTCTGAGTTATTGGGTTGTTGCATGAGAAACTGCATTGTGTATCACCTGTTTACATGTTTTAAGTACTGTTGTTGTTATTTTCCTCCCCCTGTGGTGTTCCAATAAACTGTCCTTAACATATGAATTTTACCTTTGACTTCCCATTCTCCCTAAACTGCTGGGGGAGGTGAATGGTGAGGGGCTGAGTGAGTGGCTGCATGGTGCTCATCTGCCAGCTGTGGCTAAGTATGACAGTAGGTTATAGGTTTGCAGGCACCAATTTGATTCCCATTTTCATTTTTAAAACTGTAGGATAAGGGGAAGGAAAGATTGAGGTGCAATAAACCAACAAATTTCAGAAAAATCTTGACCTGAGGAGATGAGCATACAAGGAAAGAAATAAAGACAATAGAGGATGAGTGCAGAGGATTAGTTTGCCCCCTGCTCATTGCATAACTTAGCACAAAAACCCAGAGAATTAAATTCTATCTTTTTAATTAGTACCTTAGCTTTAGTAAATTCAGCTATTTGATCAGTATACAGAGAAAAAGTTTTGTACTCTCTTTGTAACTATTTTAAATCCTGAAGTCACATTCTGTTTAAATAACCTATGTATTATTTAAATGCCATATATAACATGGTTGGAAAAAGAATTCAAATTTAATGTAAATATAATTATCTCTTAGACCAAAGATCATGATCCTGTGTACTCAGTGCTATAGGTCATGCTGAATTTTGAATTCAGCAGTCTCTGAGACAAATATTTCTACAAAAAAATACGTGGTCTGACAAATAGACATACGAGGATGAAGGTTCTGGTCTGTAATGCTTCCATTTCAGGGAAGAATGATGAAACCATACCTCCAGCTGTGGCCATTTTACCCCATCAAAGCAAGAGATGCAACAGAAGGGCAAGGCCACGCTGGTGTGCCTAGCCTCTGATTTCTACCCTGACCACCTGGATCTGGTCTGGAAGGTGAATGGTGCTAAGAGGACAGAAGAGGTGGGGATGGATGAGGTTTCCACATGGAATGGGAATACCTACTCATTGACCAGCCGACTGAGGACCTCAGCTTGGGAATGGTCCAACCTTTTGAGGTGTTTTGAGTGTGTTGTCAATTTTTAAATAATGAAACACTGGAGTCAATACACAAATTCATCTACGGTGATGCTGGTGAGTAAAATATATGTGGATGAAGGGATCACACTCTGTAGGCTCATATATCTAGAGTCAGCAGCTGCTACTGAAGGCATACTTCTTTACAGTCTACTACACTTAACTCAGATCTGTCAGTCCCCAGGAAATCATGACCAGCTGGAATCCAAATCCTGTTCTCCAAACATTCTACAAGACATGTAATTCTCATTCCCACACCCACCCTCTATCACTGAGGACTCTAAAAGAGGTGCTGATACATATCTGAGCTCAAATAATATCTTGGGGTTTTTTCCTTTTGTTTTTAGATTGCAGTGTCTTCAAAGGTAAGTTAAAGCACTATTTTTTTCCTCCTTGACAGTGAGTTTGTTTATCTATATGTACACCTGGGTATGCAGAGATATGCCTTGTGTGTATGTGTCTCAATGTGTCCTGTGTTTGTATTTTTTGGCAGGCACAGCTATTTGTGCCTGTATACACAGGTGCAAGATTGCACACGCACGGACACATGCATCCACGTTCTTGTTGAACACACATGCAAATATGTGAACATCCAAATTCTGTCTACAAAATCTTCCATGAGACTGGCTGCTAGAACTCACTATTTCAGCATAAAGATAGCACTTAGAGCAACAGACCTACCTGTAGCATAAAGCTGTATGTTGATATTCTAGCAAGCAGTTACAACACTTTGGTATATCAGTGATTTGACATACTACAGTATGTTATCTCCATAACCATACTGCAAAACTAGAATAAATTACATTCCTATGAGGAAGACTCCAAATCCAGTTTCATGTGACGCCCACAACTTCTCATTCTTCAGACCAATTCCTATTCAGTCATACTAATGTGATTATGAAAAGCCTAACACCATTTCTAGTTAATGTGATATTTCAGCAAAGGGCAGCCATGTTATAACTTGTGCACATGAGTGCTAAACAAGTTCTCATGAATGAAAAAAGTCCTTACCTAGTGAAGTTTTCTAAAGAAATGTTTTTCTCTGTTTTTTTTTATTTCTTTCTCCCATACTTTTCAGAAAACCATTAGAGAAATGCTATAGTTGAAAAGTTTGTGTAGATCATACTAATTTTCCAGAGCATTTTGCATACTATGTGGTGGGGCTGACACTTGAATGCAAGGGGAGGAAAAGAGTCTAGTCTGTGAACATTTTCCTAACTCATTCTAGCTTTGCAGGAGGCCACTTTGGACAAAATTATATTTTAAATATAAATCCACTTTTCTACAGTCACATATCATAATTTTCAAGACAACAAGCTAGTAAGAATGAAGGAGCAGGTTTTAGACAAAAAAGGAGGATAGGAACTCCAGGGAGATGCTGCAGAAGACAATGAATGAATCATTCTAAAAATGTGTGGGTTTTTTTTTTTTTAAAAAGAGTAAAAATAGAGTAAGAAGAATTTGTAAATAAGACAAATGAGAAGGACCAGGAAAAGCAGAGGAACAGACTGCCCAGAGAGGTTGTGGAGTCTCCTTTGGAGACATTCAAAACCTGCCTGGATGCGTTCCTGTGTGACCTAAGCTAGGTGATCCTGCTCTGGCAGGTGGGTTGGACTAGATGGTGTCTCAAGGTCCCTTCCAACTCTTGATATTCTGTGAAAGAAAACAAGGATGCAACTCAGAAAAAGGGAAGATATGTGGGGGAGGAGAAAGGGGAACCAGGGAATGGTTCTTTAAAGCTATGTTTGTAGGCACCATTCCTGTAAAGCATAAACTGTAAACCCAAGGGTTTACTAATTCTGGAGAGTATTTCTGGAAATCTTTCGTCCACTTTGCATCTCACTATGCTTTATAGCACAAGTTAAACAGTTGGTAATTCAGAAGCAGGAATAAATTCTCAGGAATAAATGGAGAACTGTCATACTTTTATGTACAGATGTATCTTAAATAGAAGTAGGAATAATGCAGTCCAAGATAGAGGGGTGCTTGTGGAATTTTGGAAGCAGAACATCTGGGAATGTTATAGCAAGACAGGAGTTTGAGCCATAGAGTGGAGACCCTGAAGGGAGCTCCTGTCTAGCATAGCCAGTGTATTCAACAGAAGAGAGAAATATCTCTGAAGGCCTGAGCAGAAAACAGTACCCCAGAATCAGAGCAGATGACATGCCAAACTGTGTTTAAAACTACCTGTTTAAGGGAATAGCAGTTGAATTTTAGCCAAAACAGGATGTGGTTTGACATTTACTCAAAAAAAAACGTTTCAATGACACGTCAGCCTCTCTTACCATACCACCACCCCAGCCTCTCAAGATGAGGCACAGGGTGCAAGTCTCTGTTCATCCTATTACAGTTGGACAGAAATAGTGACACATATGAAAGCTGGTGTTTTTGTGCCTCATGTTATCACTCAATCTTCCTGTTAGTGAAGTCTGCAGATGGCTTTTGCATGTGCAGCTGCTGTTTCCGTTGTGCAACATACAAAAAATGAAAGACGTGGGTTTTAGGGAGCTGCTGATCTGCTTTTTGCAAATTTAAAAAAAAAAAAACAAACAAAAACCCACAAAAACAATAAACCAATCAGAACTCCCATACTTTTTCTAGGTATCTCAAAACAGCAAAACAAGATGATAAAAATTTATATACTTGTAGAAAAATATTGATGGGAGGTGACTTCTGGAGATCTCTCAATACAAATTCCTGTTCAAAACAAGGCTGACTTCAAAATTAGATCACATTGCTCAGAGCTTTATCCTTGAGATTTCTGAATAACTTCGACAGAGATTTCACAAGCTATCTGAGAAGTATGTTCTAGTGCTGAAGCACCCTCAAGAGGAAGCATTTTTTTTGTTATGTCTAATCAAAATTTATCATGCTGCATCTTGTTCCCACTGGCTTTCACGGTGCCCCTCCAACTCTGCTTAGGCAGTTGGAGTCATGTAAATAGCCATCCTGTACCCTGCTCCTCTCCAAGATGAACAAAATAAATTACCTCAGCCTCTCCTCTTATGTTTCTGCTCCAGTCCCCTCATTGTCTTACTGACCCTCTGCTGGACTCCATACAATTTGTTGGTAGCTCTGTTGTACCTGAGCTGGGGTAGGTTGGGGGTATGTATGGGTAATATTCCAAATATAGCCTCACCAGTGCTTCAACACGTTAACCACACTCTTGCTAATGCAAGCAGCAATGCTGATTCCTTCACTGCTGAAAGGGCTAGCTGCTTACTCATGTTAACTTGCTTTTCTGCAAAGCTGCTCCCTATCCAGTCAGTTGATATCTAAATGACTGATATAAAGGTTCTTTAATGTTTTCCTGAGGGGATGTGCCTGTAATCCAACAATGTTTTTCCCAAAAAAGAAATTATATGTAATAACCAGAAATTGAATTTCTCCCTAGAAATTCAGTTTGCTCATCCTGAATATATGGCCAATTCCCCTACAGCATTTACAATATAATTTGACATAATTCATCTTGAGATAAGAATAATCTCTGAATGTGGATGCTGTTTCTGTAACTACGGTATGCTCCCATTCTACACCCTTTCTTTAAACTTTTCAGAAACCCTTCATCTGAAAACAGGTTATTCTTATTTATTTCAGAATGACCAAATCATGCAGGTGACTTTTACACATCATAAGAACTTTGCATAGTGCTTTCCTGATGTAGGACAATTGAGGATAGTTTGTTAATATTATCAGCCTGGAATGCTTACAGCAAAAAGTAACTCATACTATGACTAATTCTGTTGCATTAATGAAACTATCTGGGAAAATGGTGGTGCTAGAAGGACACTGGTAGGTCTTTGTGTGTGAGAAACAAGACTCTTCATGCCAAGTCTGAAATATTTCATCAGGAAGAGAGGCTTGTTCATCCCTCTACATTTTGTCTTCAAACTATGGATGCTGTCTGGAGCAGTGTTCATATTAGGGTTTAGCTCAGAGTCAGAGAGAACTACAAGACTTTGAATAAAGAACATCACAGTGTTGTCCAGGAGAAAAAAAACCAAAACAAACCCAAACAAAAAACCCCACCTCAGATCTCATCCATAGAGAGAAGGGATATTACAGACTGTGTTACTGCTTACTGGGCTGTGAGAGAGGTATAAATACAAGGCATAGAGATGTGACACGCATAGTAGCATGTGTTTCACTAAATAGCCAGATGTAAACTGGATAGGCAGAACAATTTCTGAATAAATTGAAAACTGCTTTTTTTTTTTTTTTAATATGAATTCATTCTAAGTGCCATACTAATTTCTACTATCTCACTTTCTTTTTTATATCTCCCATACACACAGAACTTTTCGGGACTGTGCCTGCGCTCTTGCAGACCGTGGTAATGGCTGCTCCTTTGTCATTTTAATCCAGTCTGTGACCTGTTAGTTCGGTTTAGCTTTTGTTCTTGTACCACCTTTTGTTCAGATTCCTTTTCAGTACTCTTGGCAGTTTTACAGATTTCTTGTGATTAGGGTAACCTTTCCAAGCCCAGACAAAAGCACCGTGGCTTTCACTGCCTGATGATACTGAGAGAGGAATGAGAGTGCACATACAAGTCACCGTCTCTCAAGTATTTCAGATTTAGACATATGTATTTCAAGTAACTGTTCTACATCAGGTAAGAAAACGGCTCAGGGGACAATACTTTGTGGCTGTGTAGATGGCAGTTTCCATTTCCGTTATGTCTGCATTTGGTTAACAGCCTTTATTGGTTGGTGAGATAGATTGAGAATAAATGGCTAATCAGAAAAGAGTTCAGCAATTAACCAGCACTTCAAAGTCGTATTCTGCCCCTCTTGTTCCAACTCCTTGGCAACATCTGGTTTGTCAACAGGCCTACATACCCTTTTCCTTTGCTGAGAGCGGCTCCCTTCTGAGGGAAGGTGCTGGATAAAAGTTTATGTAAAGAGAGCAAGTGACTTTGAAGTGTTGTGTCCAAACTGCTGGCGCAGAAGTAGACAGCTGAATGGTTCCTCTTCAAAGATGAAATATACAAATCGAATTCTGCGATTTTTAACCGTTTAGCTTCGTATCCAGCGTGTATGTCACCCTCTTGCACATCATTTTTGCTATAGGAAAAAGAGATCAATTGCAGCCCCTTCCCTGGCTGCTGCAGATACCAGTACATACTATTGTGATTATCATTTTGACTGCATGTCAGAGTAGCATTCACACCTTCTCTCAGGAGAAGACTTGAGATTTGGGTGATTGCAGCTCCTGTAAGACAAAGCAAAACAAAACCAGTAAAACAAGTAAGCTACATTCTCCCAGAGCAGAGCAGGTATTATGCCTCTACTGATGCCTTACTTGCTCCAAAGAGGTACGTGGCCACAAACCAAGCTGTCCACATCTTCATTTCTGCTTCAGCAGTCAGGGAGCATGCCCCTATATAGGTTCGTTCCACGCGTTTCCCCTAAACCAATAGCAGAGGTCTCCGTAACAGATAAACCTACGTTGAAAACTAAGCTCCTTCCTGCAAGAAATTTCAAGCCTTTTTTTTTTTGCTTTTTTTTTTTTTTTTAATGTATTTGTTGAAAATAAAGAGAAAGTTTCAAACTGAGGCAGGTGGAAGTTTTTCTTATTCTATCAGTCAGGATATTGTCATATATGATAATTGCCTTTTTATTAAACCTTGTATGTTTTATTTTATCTTTTGATATTTCGTTTCCAAAATGCAACAGAAAATATTTAGTGTAACCAAGTAAAGCATTTTACATTTTTTTAAATTGTCATTATTCGTGACTGATAGAATTTTTTTTCCTTCTGGAAAAAGAGCAAATACAGTACATATGCTCAGACAATAATTAATTTTACCTGTCAGAGCCAGCATTCACAATGTTGTTTTGGGAACAGCTGTTTATGGGAATGACTTTTTTTATGGTAGAATGCCGTGTTTGGGAGCTAGGATAAGAGCAGTGCTGATAACACATTGATGTTTTAGTTATTGCCTAGCAGTCAAGGACTTCTCAGCCTTTCATGCTGCCCTGCCAACCAGAAGGTGGAGGGCACCCAGGAAGCTGGGAGGGGACACAGCTGGGACAACTGACCCAAACTGGCCCGAGGGGATATGCTATCCCATGATGTCATGCTCAGCATAAAGGGAGGGCTGCTGGGGAAGGGACTTGCGTCCCCAGTACACGCAGCTTGGGGACAGTTCAGCTTCGTGACAGCCCCGAGCTGTACGCTCTGAGCTGTGCAGTTCGGTGAGAAACTGCCCTGTGTGTCACCGGGTTTGTATATGTTGCTGTAACGTCCTGTTGTTGTTATTTCTCCCTCCCAGTTAACCGTCCTTACCCCGAGCTCATGAGGTTTGCCTTTGTCTTCCCATTTTATTTTTTTTCCCTCCACTGTGTGTGTGTGTGTGTGGAGGGGGGAATCAGTGAGCACCTGCCTGGTGCTTCACTGCCAGCTGGGGCTAAACCACGACACCTACCATGTTATTTTGGATCCACAGCGGGAATTATCACAGCAGTCATATTTGCCATCTCTAGCTTTGAAATGAGGCCCCGGAGATCAATGCCAAAATCAACCAACGTACGATACGCACTATGGGGACTATTCGCTGTTCTTTAAGTGAAAGGATACCACCTGGTGGAATGAGTCGGTACTTACAGGGATCCTTACAGGCCGCATTTCCCACAGTTCCCTATCCTTCCCTCTGCGGGAACTGTGTGAAGGGGCACTGGAACTAAGATAGGGATGTCTGTCATTAAACTGGTGACTGTGAAATGCTGAACTGAAAATATTATCAGAAATGCGCAAGTTTTTTGTCTGTAAGAGGAAGATCTCAGAGCTGATACAAAGAATACCTGTGATAAGGGCCTCATTAATTTGGTATCCAGAAACATACTAAAGCTCCATCTGAGGGCATGTAAGGTGATTGTTTCGAAAAATTGCAGCACTGCTCTCTATGAGACCAGACCCTGGGCACTGCTACATCCTAACAGGGTATTACACAAAGGTGGACCAGCATATTCAGGATAGTGTATGTCCTATGATGCACTCAGTGCCATGCTCTGACTTGGCTGACCCTGTGTGGAGCCAGGAGTTGGACTTGATGATTCTTATGGGTCCCTTTTAACTCAGGATATTCTGTTTCTACATACCTAGGATACATACAAACACATTTATAGCCATGTCACGTAACTGCACCTTCCCCACAAATTACATGATTATCATTTTAGCCAGTTATTTGGGATTAATTTTTTTTGTGACTGAAATTGCAAAATGTGGGGGGAAAATATGTAATTAGCAAGGTTAATATTTACAAGAACAAAACATTCTGAGAACTGCTTCAGTAAATACAAATATATTTTTTTAAAAAAAGTATTAAACCTACTATTTAAAAAAAAAAAAGTTTAGGAAAAATACTGCTTTTTGTGAAAAATGTTAGTTTGACTCTCCTAACTATGAACCTGCCAGGAAAAAATAAAAGCCAAGATAAAATGTAGAACATGTGTCCTTTTTTTTTCTAGATTCCTCCAATTTATTTAAAAATTAGTTTCACATTTACCACTTGCCAGTCATAGGTATCAAGGACATTTTACCTGAGCTGTTATACACTCGTGCCTATAAACCACCTGTTTCAGACTTGTGTTGCCATAGGGTTTTTATTTGAAGAAGAACTGACAATGGCAATTTAGTATCATTTTCTTGTTCCAGAACATCTTCTCTGGTAACTTCAATTTGAGACAAGATTTCTGGTGAGGACCAGTTACACAAAGGATTTTAAGTATGGCTTTCAGCATGGATTTAATCTGTTTCATAGCATCAACAGAGGTTGAGAAATAATGTCTCATTTGCAGGGGTCTCTTAGCATTCTTCATTGATACAATTTTGAATGCTATTATTAATCAGGGCTGAATGATAGGCTTCCTTTCAGATTCCTGAATCATTGATGGTGTCTCTGTTTCAGATTCGTGTATATTACTTGTTCAGTGTACCTGAGGGTCATGGAAGTTTCAGCACAGCACAAGACTATAGTCATTAATGTTCCTACTCAGCCCTAGGAGTGACTACGGTGGATGTCTGTCCTCCAGCCAGGGTCAAACCACCACAAGAAGAAACAGGTCACCTGGATTAATCCACACTGCACATGCTTCAACGAGAAGTTCATGGAAAAGCACACTTTCACCGAATCACCAGGGACAACCACAGCACCACCAACCAAAGACCCTCAGAGATTTAAAGCTCAAGCATAATGAATATAGAAATATTATTAGTAGTTCTGGGAAATGAAATGAATATGCATGTACTGGAATGATACAAGCTTTTGCTCTCACAACTAACGGTATTAGGTTGGAGAGATCCCCCGTGCATCCAGCGCCACAGTAAAGAAGGCCTGCTTTCTAAAACCCAAAAATTGAGTCTTAGAGTGCTTCTTAACCAACTTTTCCAGTAACAGAGTTCCATAAAATTATTTTTAAACAGCAAGGCTGTGGGGCTAAAGCACGTTGTCTTGTTCTTACTATAGTAAAGCACATATCCAGATACTTAATAAGGCAGAAAATAAACTTATCTATATTAAAGAACTGTTTAAGTGCAGAGCAGTGAAAATGTTATTTACAGCTTTCTTTTTTTTCCTACTTGAAAACCTTAAACATTTCTGTCCCTACAACAAGCTCTGAGCTATCCATTCACCCTTTTGATTTGCCTTGACCTGAAGGAAGATGGTGCTGCTCCCAGCTCACAGCTCATGCTGAGGCCTGATGCATTAGCCAAAATCTGAGCAGGAGTTGAGTGAACAGTCACAATATCTAAATAAGAATATAAGAACAATCTGTTCCCTGTTCATTAATAAAATCTCAGTGCATAAATATAAGCAGGATGAGTCAGACGTTGTTCATCCCATACATAATTAAATTGCTTGTTCAACAGTTCTATTTTCCCCAGGGCATAAAAACACTGGAGGGGGGTGGGGTGGTGGGATGGTGGGGGTGCTCATCCTTCTGTGGAATTCTCACTGAGCAGCATTCCTTAGACTGAGGTGGATGAACGACATTCCATACATCCCTGAAAATGCAGATCTTAGAGAACTCTCCCAAGGAGGAGAAGGCAGTTTTACATTTTCCATGTAAATCCCATCTTTGAATGTAAAATAATGATGAGCAAAAGTTGTCAGAGGTATTGGCAAAAATGAGTAAAAATCCATTTGATTAACTCAGAATTTTTTTGGAACTTGGCAGCAATTGTGACCTGAAATAAAACTTTTGAGAATATTTTAATAATGAGGGATTCCTTTTCCATCCAGCTTCCATGATTAACAAAAGCTAAAGAGCCTGTATTTATCAGGAAGTAATCTGAGGCCCTTAGCTTCAGTGAGGATAGGAAGTGCCAGCTGAAACACAGTTCTCCTCAGCTGGGTCCAGGGTGGTGTTTGTACAAGAGCTGTGTTCACTTGGCTCACTATGAGGATCCAGGCACTAGTCGCACCTCTTATGTTGTTGTCCAAAAAGTGTATTTGTTACCTGGTGCTCCTCCCTGTTTCTGGATTTGCCATGCAAAGGCAAGGAGCTCTTGGCTTTTAATATCAAGAGGAATGCAGAAAAAAGCATCTTTTAAATCTAAAGCTGTAAACCAGCCTTGCTCACTTGTGAGGGTCGTTAGTAATGTATACGGATTCACAACTACTAGATGTATATCTTGTACTATCTGATTTATTGCTCTAAGATCTTGAGCTAAATGGTAATTTTTCCTGTCAGCTTTTTTTACTGGTAAGATAGGTGCATTGTGTTTTGATTCATATTCTTCCAACAACCTGTATTAAAAAAAATTCTGAACTATTGATACCAGGCCAATTCTCACTTCTAGTTTTAAAGGATATTGTTTAATACATACTAGTGAAAATTCTGTCTTTAGATCGATTCTTATTTGTTCCATTGGTTTGGACCTTCCTGGAACTTCTCTTGCCCAAGCAATGGGAATCACTGCATCTTCTATTTCCTGAGGTATCTTGTCCTTTTTGGGGGATTTGTATACTGTAACAACAAAGCTGTGGCTTCAACATATTTAGATTCTGGGATTAAAATTTCAACTTCTCCATCCTTAACTTAATTTCAGCTTGTATTTTTTTCTAGCAGGCCTATATCCAATAAAGGTTTTGTAGAATTTAGTAAATATAAAAATCAGTGAGTTACCCATTGTTTTCTAAATTTGAGTTTCAAAGGTTTGAAAAAAATGTCTGGGTCTCACAAGTCCCCGTTGCACCAGTAACATTTATATTTCTGTCATTTAAATTTCCTTCTAATGTGTTTAAGACCAAATATGAAGCTCCAGTGTGAACTAAAAATTATAACTTCCCTCATTCTCTGCCCCTGAATTATCATACACAGTATTAGGGTTTCCCAGTCTCTGTTCAGGGGCCATCATCAGATTGATATCACTCAGAAATCTTCAAACATCTTTGACCTATGCTACAGGCAGAACAATGTATTTTCAAAGTTTTATCCTTCTCTTCTTCCAAAGCTAGAACAAGAGGATCACTGGGTCCAAGGTTTGTACCACATTGGTTTTGCCATTCCGGATATCTTCTCAAAATAAAAAAACATATCAGCATATAACACTTCATCCCATTTTCCTTCTCTTCTCAAAACAACAGTAATTGCTAGCAAGTATTACAGTTTAACCAACCCTTCATAGGCCGCTTTCCTCATCATCTGTTTTAATGAATGGCCACCATTGATCACAGTATTTAATGAAATTTTCCTTTGCTGGGTATCTGGCAATCTATGTTCAGTGTGTTAAGATACACCCCAAAGGTTACTCCTTAGGTGATCTCCCACCCATATTAAGTATAAGTACCAAAACAACTATCATATCCAAACCCCCCAAAACAAGTTCTGATCACCAAACCAGAAGTCAGAGACCGATCAAGACAATTAATGTGGGGACTCAAATCTGTTTTTCACCTGGGAGTTATCCAGAAATTCATCTGAGGTAATTACTGGGGATTCAAGCTCCTCCTGAGGATCCTCTACAGCCCAACTCTGCATAGATTTCACTGCCTCCGACAAGCAGGCAGAGAGTACACCAATATTAAAATAATGCCTTAAAACTTACTAGGGGTCTTTCTTCAAGCTCTTTGGTTGGGAGAGTTGGAAGTTCTCCATAAGAATCCCTTGGTGCTGGCTGGAGGTATTGCGATCACACAGATCCCTTGAGGTCTAGAAGTGGTATCTCATCTGGGTCACCAAAAACTGTTACTGGAAAAACTGGTTTAGAAACTGTATAAAACTCAATTTTGGAGTTTTAAAAAGCAGGCATTCCTTATTGCAGCACTGGATGCACTGGAGATCTCTCCAATCTAACATGTCATGGTGTCAAGGTGTCCCATCATGGCCATCTCATCTGGGTCACCAGAAGCTGTTGTCCAAAAAGCAGATTCATTACCCAGTGTGGAACAAGCCAATTTTCACACAAAATATCACACCAAATAACACAAGAGATATTGCTTCTCTTCAGGTCTGGGTGCTCAGATGATTTCCACAAATCAAACACAACCAAAGCCGGCACTTTCATTATACTTACACACAACTGTTACAAGGCAATACAATGATTGGCTAGTAATTTACATGTAATTATAATAATTGCTGCATCACCTTCTTCAATCACTGCACCTGTGTGAAGGAAGGGTCTGCACCTGGACAAGTCTTCTTGATTTGAGGGTGTGGTTTTAATATTATAATAAAGACAGCTCAGTAAAGGACTCCTGGACTCCAGATTTCACTGCTAAACTGGCTCTCTGTGTGTGTAGATATCTTGCTTGATGTTCTTGGTGTTAGAGGACAGTTAGTTTACAGGTTTTCCTTTAAAGGAATCCCTTTGATCTTTTTCTCAGCAACCACCTAGAAACAATCTACAAGCATTCTTAATTATGGAGCCATTCTAATACAGAGCCATGGTTAACTTCTAAGTTTCATGGTTTTACAGTATCAGTATCATGTTTTTACATTTGTTTTCACCTGAAGACAAATTCTCAAAATGAGCTTTGAGATTATTTTTTTTTCTATGGTTGATCAAAAAAACCCACTATTAATCAAGAAAATGCTGCTAAAAGGTTGAGAGGTTGTTGATGTGGTGGCACCTATGCAAGACCACAGCTAGTCCAAATGAAATTACTCTTCTCTACAGCAACTTCATTCACTGAAAAAGAGATTGCTGTTGTGGTTTAATGTTGTAATGTTATTTTTGTTTTACCAGCTGCAGCTGCAATTTTCCAGCATGTAAAACCCACAGAGATGTTCTAGGAAAGGAACTGCCCTTACAGACAAAAATGTAATTATTGTACCAGAATTTATCACCAATGCTAGCTTTAAGAAAAAATATGACAATGGCTTTAAAAGCCTAGCAACAAGGACATTAACATGGAGTTTTTCAGGTACCAATAAAAGCAAAGGAAGAAGATAATTTCTTCCCTCAAAAGAAGAAACGTAAGACCACAAGACAGCCAGAAGCAGCACTCTCACTGGTAAGGCCACAGTGTCACGCAGGTCTGGTGACAATGAGAGGTTCCACCATACAATAGATAATTGTATAAACACAATGTGATAAACTAAGTCCATGTTCCATTCATGAACCAAATCAACAAGCCAGAAACAACAAAGATAAAGACTAGACACTACCTACAACATAACTGTCGCAGTTTTGAATAGGTTGGTACTGTTAGAAAAGGGGGGGCTGCGGAGATGGCTACTGGAAGAAGCAGCTAGAAGCTCTCTGCAGGCCCCAGAGAGCGAACATCATATGATTCAAAGCTGGAATCATTGCTGACTAAGGCTGAGCCAATCGGCGATGGTCACAGCGCCTCTGTGAGTCACATTTAGGAGAAAAAAAATGCAAGAAGCTGCATTTTGCCAGCAGAGAAGGGAGTGAGAAGATGTAAGGAACTGTGCAGACACCAAGGCTGGTGAAGTGGGGGGAGGAGGCACCCCAGGTGTCAGAGAGAAAGATGCCCCTGCAGTCCATGGAGAAACCCATGGTGTATCAGGTGGAGACATAAAGGAGATGCTGTGACCCACGTTGGAGCAAGCCCCTGCCAGCACTTGCAGCTTGTGGAGAAAGAAAGAGACACAGAGATGAGCAATAGAGACAGATCCACATGGGAGAAGGTTTGCTGTGGGGAGGCTTGTGACCTCATGGAGGACTGGGCCTGAGAGACTGAGAGGTATTCTGTGATTTATGATTGCACCTCATAGACGTGACCCATGCTGGGGGAGCTGGTGAAGAGCTGAAGCCCCGTGGGAAAGGACTGAGGTTGGAGGAGTTTGTGGAGGACTGTCTCCTGTGGGTGGGACCCCACAGTGCATCAGGGGAAGGGTGTGTGGAATGAATGACCCCCACCACCGGCCAGGAAGGAAAACAACTTGTGAGGAACTGACCAAAACCCTCATTTCCCCATTCCCTGACCCTCCCCCTGCCGCAGTGGGGGGAAGAAGGGAGCGAAATCATTACTTAAGTGAAGTCTGCTAAGAAGGGAGGGGTGGGGTGAAGGTGCTTTAAGATCTGGCTGCACTTCTCATTACCCAACTCTGGTTTCACTGTGTGTGTAGTGTAGTGTAATAAATTATAGAGTTTTCTTTCTTTTATTCTGTGTTGAGTCTGTTTTGCCCATGACACTGATTGTGGAATGATCTCTCCTTATCTCAATGATCTATCCTTATCTCAACTCCTCAGCCTCTCAATACATATTTTCTCCCCTGTCTAGCTGAGAAGGGGAGTGGTAGACCGACTTTGGTGGACATCTGGCCTGCGGCCAGGCCTAAACCACCACAATAACTTAGACATGGGGTATGTGCCTGAAGTTTGAGCTTAAATACAGCTCCTGGAGCGATGGACAGAGACTACGTTGTTGGAGGGTGCAGGTGAGGTTGTTCAGGGCAATTAAAGATAATTGGTGCACTTAGGACCCCGACTGTCTTGGTTGAAAGATTTACATTCCAAGGAATTTCTAAAATTTTTATACACAATGGTTGCATACCTCTCCTTCTACTAAATGGTACTCATGTGAACCATCAGCTGGAGGTCGGTGTAGACTGATGCCCCTACCTGCAGGTTTGGCTGTGCTTTGGGATGCTTGAAAGTTAAGCAGCATGCTGTTCTGCCCAGCGGGTGGCACCGTTCCATTACAGAAAGCAGAGTGGAGTCCTCTGGCCCTAACACGTGTTTTTTTTTAAATCGGCACACTTAGATTGCGTGCTTTATGTTATTTTATGCCAACACTGAATGATAATTCAGTGCTGTCTTGAAAGAACTAAAGAAATGCGAGACTGTCCACATATTATCTTTAGCTTCTGAACTCCTGTATGCAGATTTCAGCTCAAGGAAAATTTTATTACTCATTCTCAGGCACCTCCACTGGCTCTCTACTCTCTTGGGATCCAGTTCAAAAGTACACTCCTCTCTACAAGTTCTTTCTCGATTCTTTTTCCTATCTTTTTCACAGACCTTAGTCCTCTCTGTTTACATTCTGTACTGTAATACATACAAACCTGGGGATAAGAGGGTGGAGAGCAGCACTGCAGGAAGAGATTTGTGGGTTTGGGTTGATGGCAAGTGGAACATGAGTCAACAATGTGCCCTGCCAGCAAAAAGGCAGCAAACAAACACAAAAAAAGCTTACAGAGGGTGGAAGCAAGGACAGATAGCCTGGGAGGAATACAGAGAAACCATCCAAGCAGCGAGGGATCAGGTTAAGAAAGATAAATCTGTGATAGAATTAATTTTGGCCGGTGACTTCAGGGACAAGAAGAAAACTTTCTGTAAGAATGTCAGTGATAAAATGAAAGCAAAGGAAAATGTAAGCACCCTCTGGAATGAAATAGGAAATCTGGTTCCCCAGGATATGGAGAAGGTTGAAGTACCCAATGATAGGTTGCTGAGCACCATGCAAATAAGCAGTGAGGGAGTGTACCCAGCATTTAATGGTGTCCACCCCTCAGAGGAAGACCATGCTTCTGGCACCCAACGAAATGGAAGTGGGTACTCAGTGGGAGCTCCCATGCCTGGAGGTGGCTATCCAGGTCACAGGCTGCCAGGAATGCCACAAACCTTCACTGCTAACAGGGGGCAGCTCTGACTATGGCTGTACCCAGTGTGAGCAGGTTCATGGCCTGCTCCGCGGGGTGACACAGCTACAAGATGAAGTAGCGGAGCTCAGGGAGGAGGTGAGCAGATTGAGGAGTATCAGGAAGAGTGGGACAGAATTAGACACATTTTATCACAACTTCCTTGCCACAAAAACAGCACAGGAAGCAAACCTTATTAGTAGAGCAGAGGAATCCCCATGCTCTCAGCTAAATTCTCAGCCTTCTTGCATTAACTTACAGGAGCACAGACAATGGGAACAGGTCCCTGCCCAATGAAACAAACAGGGCAGGTGTGTTCCTTTAAGAACCACACCACTTTGCAGAACAGGTATGGGACCCTGCAGGACAAACCAGCTGTTAGTGAGGAGGATAACTCTTGAAACACAGAAGTGTCACTGAGGTAACCTCACCCTAAACCAACCATCAAAACTGACACCAAAAAGAAAAAGAGATGGGTCATTGTGGGTGACTCTGTGCTGAGGGTCCAATTTGCAGACCAGACCCACTTCATAGGGAAGTCTGCTGCCTCCCTGGGGCCCACATAAAGGATATCTTGGCTAAACTCCCCACCCTGCTGAGGCCTTCAGATTATTACCCACTTCTGGTCTTTCAGGTGAGTAGTGATCAAGTGGCTACAAGAAGCTATAAATTGATTAAGAAAGATTTCAGGGCCTTGGGGCAACTGATTAAGGGTTCAAGATCGCAAATGTGTTCTCCTCCAGTGGTGGTCATAGATGAGGGAATCTATACGAAGAGCCAATAGGTCAATTTGTAGTTTGAGATTAGTGTCGTTGGCAAGGCTTTGGGTTTTTCAATCATGGGTTGCTATACAGGACACCAGACCTGCTGGCAATAAATGGGATGCACCTATCCCTGTGGGGAAAAAGGATCCTGGGACAGGAGTTAGCAGGGCTCATTGGGAGTGCTTTAAACTAGTTTTAAAGAGGGTAAAACTGGGCTTGCTAGGAATAAGCCTGAGTGGAACCATGCCAGGGGTTGTAGGATGGTGTGCTAGCATCCCAGTTGAGATTAGGGCTAGAGATACAATGGGAAACAGAGGCAAGGGTTATTGATTATTTGGAAACCATTGAAACACCTGAGAAGGTTCACATAGGAATTAAGGCCTATGCCCACAAAAAGGTGTTGGGATCATTTGCCCATCTGAAGAGCATCTTTCCCAACGCACACAGCATAGGCAACAAACAAGGGGAGCTGGAAGCCATGATGCTACAGTAAAACTATGAAATAGTGGCTATCACAGAAACATGGTGGGACGCCTCACATGACTGGAGGGCCACAATTGATGGCTACAGATTTCAGGAGGGACAGACAAGGAAGGAGAGGCAGTGGGTTGGCCTTGTATATTAAGAATTGTTATGAATGTCTAGAACTTGATTATAATGATGACAGAGTTGAGTGTGTTTGGCTCAGAATCAGGGGCACAGCAAGGCTAATATTACTGTGGGAGTCTGCGATAGTCCTTCCAACTAGGGCACTGAGGTGCATGAAATGGTCTGTAAACATCTGGGTGAAAAGTTATAGTTGTTTTCCCTTGTCCTTCAACTTCCCTGATATCTGCTGGAACTGCAATACAGCAGAGAGGGAACAGTCCCAGAGGTTCCTGGAATATGTTGAAGATAACTTCCAGACACAGCTGTTGAGCGAACCAACTAGGCAAGGTGCCCTGCTAGACCTGCTCTTTGTGAACAGGGAAGAGCTGGTAGAAGATGGGACAGCTGGTGGCTGTCTTCGGCATAGTGACCATGAAATGACAGACTTCTCTACTCTTAGAGATATCGTGAGAGTGGGACAGCAAACTGACATCCTAGACTTCCAAAAGGGCAAACTTTTACTTGTTCAGTAGCCTGATTGCTGGAATCCCTTGGGAATCAGTTCTGAAGTGTATAGGAGTCCAGGAAGGCTGGACACTCTGAAAGCACAGAAGCAGGCCATCCCTTTGTGCTGTAAGGCTAGCCAGCAGCAGAGAAGACCAGCCTAGCTAAACAGGGATCTTCAGCTGGTGCTCAAGGAGAAAAAGAGAGTTTTTGACCTTTGGAGGAAAGGGAAGGCCATTCACAATGATTACAAAGATATTGTGAGGCTATGCAAGGATAGAATTAGAAGGTCCAAAGCCCAGCTAGAAATTAATTTGGCCTCTGTGGTAAAGGGCAACAAGAAAAATTTCTATAAATATGTTAACAACAAAAGAAAAACCAGGGAGACCCTCCATCCCATATTAGATGCAGGAGGAAACAGTGATGAAGGATGAGGAAAAGGCTGAAGTGCTTAATGACTTCTTTGCCTCAGTCTTTAGTAATAGGACCAGTTGTATAGAAAGAATCCAATTCTCTAAGCTAGGAGATGGACTGGGAGCAGAATGACTCCCCCTCAAATCAGGAGATGGTCAGTGACCTGCTGCACCATATAGATGTGCAAAAATCAATAGGGTCAGATGGGATGCACCCAAGGGTGCTGAAAAAGCTGGCTTGGGTGCTCACCAAGCCTCTTTCTATCATCTATCAGCAGTCCTGGCTGACTGGAGAGGCACCAGCAGAAATCAGACAACGTAACCCTCTTCTATAAGAAGGATGATCCAGGAAATTACAAGCCTGTAAGTTCAGTTCCAGGGTAGGTGATGGTGCAGATCACCCTGAGTACCATTATGCAATACATGCAGGACAACCAGGTGATCAGGTCCAGTGTGTATGGGTTTATGAAAAGCAGGTCCTGTTTGACCAACCTCATCTCCTTCTATGACAGGGTGAACAGCTCATTGGGTGAGGGAAGAGCTGTGGATGTTGTCTACCTTGACTTTAGCAAGGCCTTTACCACAGTTTCCCACAACATTCTCCTAGAGAAGCTGGCTGCTCACAGCTTGGATGTGCANGAAGGTGGCTGCTCACAGCTTGGATGTGCATATGCTTTGCTGGATAAAAAACTGGTTGGATGGCTGGGTCCAAAGAGTTATGTTAAATGGGGTTAAATCCAGTTGGCGGCCAGTCATGAGTGTTCCCCAGGGTTCAGTGCTTAGGCCACTCCTGCTTAACATCTTTATTAATGATTTAGATGAGGGGATAGAGTGCACTCTTAGTAAGTTTGCAGATGACACTAAGCTCTGTGAAAGTGTTGATCTGCTTGAGGGTAGGGAGTCTCTGCAGAAGGACTTAGACAGGCTCAAATGATGGGCCCAAATCAATGGTATGAGTTTCAACAAGGCCAAGTGCTGGGTCCTGTACTTCGGCCACAACAACCCCCGGCAGTGCTACAGGTTTGGGGAAGAGTGTCGGGAAAGCTGCCCAGCACTAGGGACCTGGGGGGGTTGATTTACAGCTGGCTGAACATGAGCCA
>VZTU01030666.1:1109-11693 GCA_013400835.1 Zapornia atra
TATAAGTGTTCATGCCTATGAATTCAATGACCATGCTGTCATTCTGGCATTGTGTGAAATTTCTGGGGTTTATGATAGGAAAATAACATAAATCCTTTCTTTTTGTTTAAAAAATGTAAGTCACTGTAAGCCAGAGGAAAGGAACATGTATCTCAAATTATTTTGCTGTCTTTTCTATAAATGCCCTTTTGGAAACATGTTATAAGCAGGGAAACTGCCTCCAGTTCATTGGGATTTTTGGGTTTGTTCAGGAAAAACAAGATTTTATGCACTCTTTAAAGGACATAGAGCTGCTTCAGAGAAGTCTGACACCATCACTGACTTCTCCTTGGTAACAGAAACAATCAGCTTGCCTATAAATTTTGGCTAAGAGCCTAGGTTAGAAAACGGAAGCTTTATTTTATTTGGTGCTCCTAAAGAAGAAATATGAGCTTCAAGGCACACCTTGGAGGCATAACAAACTTGTGCTCTAGTGGATTATTGCTGAAAGTGAGTTCTAAATTCATTGAAGCATCCCAACAGTGCCAACAGCACTGCTGTGTTTAGGCTGAGTGATCTCTGACTTAGGTAACTCTCATGATCATAACTGTGACATGAAATTGTAAGCCAAAGAGGCGATGATTCTCCCTAATATTCAGATGACAAAGTGACTTGTGCTTTATTGATGGAAAATAGCGGTTTACTTTTCACCTCTAAGTACATAAAGCAGTTTCAGGTTAGATTGCTTGTTTATTCAATTTTGGAAGGGGAAGACCCAAAAATTTAAAGAAAAACTCATGTAAATTCTAGCTGTTTTGCTCCCCTGGATGATATTTTGTTTAATACAACTGGAAACGAAGAAAGGACAAACACTTCAGTTTATAACATTAGAACTGATCCAAATCTACTCAAGTTGAAGGCAGTAGACTGCACAGACCTGACTGTGTTTTCTTCTAGTTCTACTCTGAATTGTATTTTTGAAGTAGGAAAAACAGTGTAAAAGGACACAATCATGCAGAACAGGCACTCTGGCATTTTCAAAGTATTAAGAATCACTAGGACTGTGATTTACAGAACTGTCTTTTGAACGTAATTTCTCTTTCTCAGCTACAGATAGTTGAACAATTTAATAAACGCTGTGTTCAAGGGACGGATATATGCCTTCTCATCTTGGCTACATTAAGGGCAGGTTTATATGTTTATGAAGGAGGTGATATCTGTCCGGCAAACTGGGTCTCCAATCATTTACTGTTGGAAGCTATGGAAGGTAATGTTAATCCAGGTTAACAGAAATGTGACAGAAATAACAGCTTCTTTAGTCATTGTGCTCCTACCATATAATTGAAGCAGGATGTAGGCATACTGCTGCTCCTGTACAATCACAACAAAAGAGGAGAGGAACTGCTCACAGCGATTACTAAATAATCTGTGTGGTTTTGCTGTTAGTGCATGTCAGCTGCTTGCATGTTTTTGCACAGCTGTGTGTCAGCTTTCATTTTCACTCTTAGATAAACAGAAAGGTTTTTTTATTAAGATGTGATCCTTGTATAATGGTTATTTCATTAGGTTCCAATGCAAATTCTTCATTGAGTCCATGTGTTACCCTCCCTTGTCCCCAAGCTAATTCAGCTCTTTCAAGTTCTTTTAATTGATTGAGTGTTGTCAGTGTGATTGACACTACAGAAACACTCTTCATGTCATTACAACTTAATTTAGAAGTGCTGACCACTTCAATTTAAAAGCAATGGGAATTATCCCATCTAATATCCATTATAACTCTAGAATTACTGATTACTAACTTGGATTAATCAACGTAAAATATTCTTTATAGTATTTCTTGTTGAGCATGATGCTTCTGTCAAGATTTGTGGAGGGAAGAAAAGGAAAAGCAATGTTTGATGTGGAGATCTTCTATAAAAATATTGTAATTATGTCATTAGCGTGGTTCATGACCTATATTCAAGAGACAAGTAGCTGCATTAAGTTTAGTTATGGCAATGAATTTGTCTTGTAAGTTTTTATTATGTTCTGTAAATAAATCTTTTCTCAATGGATTGTATGTTACATTTAATTAACTTAGCAGGAATTTGCTGGATCTCCTCTTGTGAGGTTAGTCACGGATAAAACAGGACTGGGCTGCATGTATAGGATGGGTTGTGGAATAAAATGAGGAATCTTGCAAGTAGCACAAAGGTGTGGTCAAAATGTATGAATGAGAATTTAAAGAACAAAGGTGGCACGTCCTATCTCTCATGATGCAAGTATGAATCTCAGCATCAAACTTCAAAGTGAAGTGATGATAAAAAAATAGTCAACAAGAAGTCAGTGTAAATACTGAAAAAATAGTGGTTAGCAGGGAGACAAGTAGAGGTGTGATTTATCATAGAACCTTAGATATGGGAAAGACAAGGTGGAAACTGCCTAAAAGCTACACACAACCAGTTTAAGTATTACCAGAAGTGATGTAAGTAGTTGTAGAAGTAAGGTAGAAAACAAAACGTTACACTGAAATTAACTTGAATGAAGAAATAATGGATAGTAGTGTTGGCCACAAAACAGAATATGGTCTGTCACCATTTAAAATTTTAATATATGCATATATTATATATTAAATTAAAAAATCACTGCCTATTTTATGCCAGTCCACTTCTGCATTCCATAGCTTGTAACTGAGAAATTGCAGAGGAAACCACTGCTGAATCAATAAATGAGAAAAGTGTAGCTGATTGAAGGTCACACGTTTTCCTGCCAGCAGAAGCGTTGTTTGTTAGCACTTCAATGCCATTTTGTAAAGTATTTGGCTGTCAATTTTGGAAGTTTATAAATATTTTAATATCTGAACTTACCCTCTTTGCATTTTGTAGTTGTGATTTGTTGGAGAAAAACAAGGCCCCGGTAGCCATAGCACTTTGTTCTGAAGGGGTGGTTGACAGCTTCTATGAAATGAAGTCAAAACAAGGTCTGAAGTCTGCATCATAACCTTGTTGACATTCTGAAACTAATTTAAATGTTCAGCATTTGCCACACAAAGAGACTTAGTGGGGGTTGAGAAGAAAGGTTAGGTCTCTTACAGTTCAGGAACAGAACTCCACAATTCAATTTCATAAGGCTGCTGTAAGTCACTGTGTGCACAGTTGAACTTTCTGTGATTAGCTATTGTACCTTTGCTAGAGGCAAATAAAGAAAAAAATATACTTTCTCATATGAGAGATGATATTTCGAAGAATTTTTATGCTTGGATACTTAGTGTGTTACTATTTTTTTCCCTAATCTTAAAATAGTAATGTAAGGAAACTTAAATTCTACTTGGTGTGTGGGTTTTTGGTTGTAAAATTAAGTGCAGTCATTTAGAATAACTGAACTTCTGAGTTCACTTCTAAGCCGAGATTCTTCTTAAGTAGAAGTGTTATACTCAGTTTCAAAATGAAGTTCACATTCAAATTCTGGAATAAAATATTTAAAATTTATTTCAAATAGAGCAGTTAAATCCTTTGTTAAATCCTGTGATAGTTTAAGATTTTTTGACACTTTTTAATGCAAATTAAGACAAGTTCAGAATGTCAACATTTTGTGCATTAAAAACTCAGTTTTGCACACTGAATCAATTGTACTACTAATTATTAAATACTCCTAAATGTGTTTTCCAAAGTTTGTTAAAAAGAAGATTCACTAATTCAAACGCAGTTTAATTCTCATGGATTTTGCCTGCTTTTTCCAGATTACTTTTTAAAACATTTGTTAATTTTAAAAACAATATTATTGCTTTGTATTTCTCTAGTTTTAATTCCTTGCACTGAAATACAAAACCTATTACTTTATCACTACTTATTTATTAGTTCTGTTACTAATCTATTCCTATTACATGCATAAACTAGTATGTGCTCTGCCCAAAAGAATACGAAAAGGGGCTTGTCTCTCACCGAAATTTAGTTATCTACACAGGC
Source organism: Zapornia atra (assembly GCA_013400835.1). Taxonomy (NCBI): domain Eukaryota; kingdom Metazoa; phylum Chordata; class Aves; order Gruiformes; family Rallidae; genus Zapornia; species Zapornia atra. The sequence goes on from VZTU01030666.1 coordinate 5,033, forward strand.
ATTTAAAGAAAAGATCAGGAGCATGACTCAGACAATCAGTTTAGATATCTGCTTTATTGTAAGATAAGCCATAGTTCACCTTAAAACACTAATTCTTCCCGTTTACTTTAAGGTTGATTTTTTTTTTCTTGTTTTGATGACTTAAGGACAGATGAGTGTTATCATTTGAGTCTATCCATCTGACATGGATACTTTTTCTAAAATTCAGAGCATGCTCCTGAATCCTGAAATTGTGACAAACATTGCTCAGCTGTGTTCTCTATCTGTAACCCCTGAAAAGTATGAATTCAGTCAATTCCAATCCATTTTCACAGAAAGGCAAAAGTGTGCGTTTTTTTAAATTTTGCGAGTATTGTCAGCTTAGTAATTGAGTCTCAATTTGGGCCCCTCATTAATGCAAATGTAGGAAAATATCAGCCATGATTTTTCTGAGCAATAACCAGATGTCAAGATTAGAATAGCCATAATACACACTGTTTCCTGCCCATAGTGCGGTGGGCGTAAGGGAAAACAAATACATCACGGAGCCTGAGTTTAGGGAATAAAAGGCACATATTTTAGTAAACTATTGTCATTAATCCTACTACTCATAGGAAACTTCTTTATATTATAGATGAACAAAAGCCCCTAGTTTATGTAATTCAACAAGGAAAGTGCTTTTGCTGATATATATTATTTTCATTGGATAATTACTAGGAACTCCTCAATCAGTAGAACCCTTTTGATGATACAGGCTTGATCTAGATTGGCATTTCTGTACTGTTATATCCATTTTTTGGATAAGCTGGGTGTTCTGGTTTCAGCTAGGATAGAGTTAATTTCTTTCTAGCAGACAGAGAATGCCATGTTTGGGAGTTAGAATGAGAGCAGTGCTGATAACACAGGATGTTTCTGGTTGTTGCCAAGCAGTCAAGGACTTTTTAGTTGTTCATACTGCCCTGCTACTGAGAAGGGAGGGGACACAGCCAGGGCAGGTGACCGGAACTGGCCAAAGAGGGTATTCCATGCAAATTACGTCATGCTCAGCACAAAGCAGGGCTGGTGGGGGGAGGAACACTCAGCTCCAGGACCTGTGGTTTTGGACTGAGCTGTATGGCTTGAGTTGTGTGGTTTGGTGAGAAACTGCATTGTGCATCACCAGCCTTGTATATTTTACTATAAAGACCTATTATTATCATAATATCAATCTTTCTGCTACCTCAGTAAACTATCCTTATCCCAACCCATGAGGTTTTGTTTTCTTGAGTTTTCTTCTCCCTCCCTCAGTTCTGTACCTCCCCCCCACCCCCTTAAAGAACAAGTGGCTGCGTGGTACCCAGCTCTCAGCTGGGGCAAAACCACAACACTGGGATTGAAAAACTCTGTATTCAGTATTAGTCTCCTTCTACATATCTTTTATCAGGTATTTGAGTCTTGACTGCATATCCTGATTTTGCATGACATTACTTTCATATGTATTATCTATTTTAATAGACTGGATCAGTTTTAAACTTGAATTTTTTTTTTCTTTGAAGAAAATGAAAACTTTGTTCAAAATATAAATTTTTCAATATTTCAATTTTGTATACTTGTGTTGGAAAGTTTTAAGCTGGTAGGCTATCTGTGTGCACAGGTATACATATATGCATACATATGTACAGGCACACAGACACACATATATATGCAAAGGGTACTGTTTTTTTTGCCTTGGCTGCTGTCTTGCTTTGTGACAGTAAATGGTGCCTTCATCTGCTTTTTTATTCTGGAAAGGTGGTAGTCACCTGAAAGCACACTTGCTGCCTAATGTCTGAACTGTGGCAGTGCACGACATTCATTTCACTGTCCTCATGCATCAAATAAGGCCTCATTTAAATTTTTCACATTTTTAACCTCTTTTATTAATTCCTGATTGGGTATAAACCCAAATGTTTAACTGTTGCAAATTTCCCTTGGCAGTGAGTATCTAGGTTATTTGAAAGCACTTAATTGTCCCTGAAATGTTTTATTTTTCTTCTTTGTCCCTATATTTGTATCCAAATAAGCTTTTAAAAAATATTGTATTTATGTTTCGATATCAGTTGTGTCTCATGCCAAAGTTTGCTTTTAAAAAAAAATGCCTGCAGTCCTACTGTCTTCTTGTGTTATTTGACTCCTTCCTAGAATGCAATCCCTGATTTTTAGAAGAGGATACTAAGTCATGAATACATATAATACCTTTCCTTGCTCCACAGCCATATGGTGTCAAATCTCGGGTCAAATAGTCATCTAGCATTTGTGTGCTGATGAACCTCCTCAATCCTGCACGTTTGTTTGGTGAGAGTTGTGCGAGTGTGAGCAGTGCTCAGTGGGCCTCAGTGACAAAATGTGCTGTAAAGTTGGAACATAGAAATGGTTCTTTCTAAACAATCTTTTCCTGCTGCAGGACACTGGTCAGGTAACGGAGACAACAGTTCTGTTAAGTGACATGTCTTATGTGCTATACTGAATGGTGTTACCGTAAGGTTTTAATACAAGCATTATGAGTTTGTAAGAGTGTAGGCGTTAGGTGTTACACTTATTAATATTCATATATGTCTTGTGTAGTGGGTTTATAGCCATCTGGAACACTGTAGCCAGTTATATACCTCTTCAAGCAAGACAGATTTTGATCTGCTGAGAAGGTTCAGCAAAGGGTCACCAAGATGGTTAGCAGGTTGACCGCTTACTCAAAAGGAGATGGAACCAGTCTCTTCTTGGTAGCATTCAATGAATGGAGAAGAAACAGACACAAACCGAAATACAAGAAAATCCCTTTAAACACAAGAAAACACTTTGTCTCTAAAAGCAATTAAACAGTAGAACAGATTGCTCAGAGAGGTGAAGTCTCCAGCCTTGGAGGTACTCAAACTGTGACCTGGCAGACTACTCTTGCTGACACTGCTTTGACAAGCGAGTTGCACTAGGTAGTCTCCAGAGCTGCTTTCTAATCTCAAATATTCTGTGACTCCCCAGCTGGGGTGAGTTGAGGAAATGGCAGTTGTTGCAATGTGTACTGTGCAGCCAAGTCTGTTTTCATGCTGAGACTGTTTCCATCCTCTACCCAGAGAAGCAGTCAACCAAGGAGAGGACCAGGCTGAGCTGGTAGAGCTGTGATTATGTTTCTGTAGTGTCAAAGTAACAACTGAGTGTTCAAAACTCCACTGCCTCATTTCCATGGATCTCTGTGGCTAAGGTATTTTTTAAAGCTGACCTTATGCATCAGCAAAAGGTGACCTTTATCATGACTCTCACTTCCCTAATCTACTTATCCTTTTTTTGTCTGGAAGTGTTGGAAGTATGGCACACTATGTTCTACATTCCTCTCTCTGAAAACTTCACTTTACTTTGAGAGGAGATGAGTCATTTCTTCTTTTCTTTCATCTGCTAGCACCAGCATCCCTTTCTGTTTCTTTCATCCCTCAAAGTTGCCTTCTGCCTCTCATCCTACATGAAAAAACCCACCTACCTCATTCAGTTATTTTCTAATCTAGGGGCCCTTCCCTCCTTCCTACATCCACCCCTGTTTTGCCATGTACCTCATTAGTGAACTCAGACTCCTCTGGCTTTCCCATCCACTCCAAAAACTGCTGTTACAATTCTTTCTTAGTGCAAAAAAAAGATGGGTACTATTCCTGTGCTGGGAAATGCTATAAAATATGGATTTCCTTAGCAAAACTCTGGGAAATATATTCCACCTCTTTACCTCCCACACTGGGGAACTTTTGTTCTTGTGATTAGCAAGTATAACTTTTAGGAAGAAATCATCTCAGCCTAACCACACGGATGAAACCATGCTTTGCTCATACAAGTAAAATGTGATGTGTGTTTGAACTGTCTTGGCCACTGTATAACACTTGCTACTGCAGTTGTTATTGATGCTTTTCAACAAGACTTGTATTAATTTTCCTGCCACTTTTTTTTTTTTCCCGAGTCTCACTTTCTCCTAGTCCATTTGATAAACATGATACTCTTACCATTGTCTTAAAAAGCAAGATGTGGCTTTATTGTATTCTTGCTGTAGGTGATGAACATTTTATATTTTCATTTTTAAATGAAAATATAAAATTGCCCCTGCATAATGCAGTTCAGATATTTGGGTTACAATTTGTGTAAGCACATTATTTGAAGAATAAAACACCCTGGTTCAGTTTCAGAGGCGAGCTATAGAAGCTTTTACTAAATTTGAGATAGGATTTAATCCTACAAGTGCTGCTCAACTGTCAGTGCCCAAAACATAATTCTCCCAAGTCTACTCTGCCTCACTTAATCCTGGAGGTTTGTAAATTCTGATGCTTAGGAGCTACCTCCTAATTGTGACCATAACTACCTGGTTTCTAGCAGCAGGCAGCTAGGTCACAAGGTACTAAGCAGACACTCATTCAGACGTAAACTGTTAGGCTCCTGTAAATATTCTTGAAGACATCTACTAGATCAGCTACAGTTCAGCTCTGAACACTTCCATTTGAAGTGTGACACTCGTCACAGCATTTGAATCATTCACCAGGATATAAGAAACCAAAACTCAGCCTTGTTTCCTACTGGCAGACTCCCCAAGTATAGTTTGTATTCATTTAAGGCCTCAGAAAGCAAGGAAACTTGGTTCTATAGTTTGGTTTTTAGGGCAGTTGCCTGGGAGGGATGCATAGTCTGCTGAAGTAAGACAAGTTATGCAAGTTATATTAAAATACATAAATTGTGCATTGGGACAGTAGAATTTCAAAGGTAAAAGTTTTGTTAACCACTACAGTCAGTCTTTGCAAATCTAAAGTTTCAATCACTTGTCTTGATTTTCTTCTAGATGCTGGAAAACAGTATTACTGTTCTTCAGTAACATTTTAAAATATATCTTGATTTAAAAAGTGAAAATAGATATTACTTCCTTTTTTTTTCCCCCCTTCTTTTTTCCCCTTTTCCACTCCCCACCAAGTCTCAGTACCAAACCTAGTCTGTATTGACAGTTTTGAGCAGTAGTGTGAGAACTCTTTATACCAGGGCAGTAGGGAATTCAGCTGTTCTTGACTAATTGCAATTTCATTTTTTATAATTTCAAATTTCCAGTGGTTGTCCTGCTGTCCTACACACATCATCTTCTTGGAGTGCTTAAGAAATTACAGGCTCTCTAGGGCTCATATAGCTGGCTGGGCAGTAAATAATACTTTATTGCTTCCTGACCTTACCGTTTTCTCCATATGTCTTTGTTATTCTAGAAAAAGTAAGAAAGATTTAAAATTAATGAAATGCACTAGAGATGCTTCTTTGAAGTATAGGAAAAATAAGGGGGAAATAAAAAGGGACAGTTTTACAGTGATCTCTATCCACATAGGGAATCATACCCCTGATACACTGGACCTGGAAATCAAGTTCTTATGTTCTGATTGGATAAATTTTTTGAAACCTAGTGTAACTACTGAACTAATTTTGTTTCTAATATATTTTGATATCACTTTTGAAAATGCTGAGGGTTTTTTATGTTTCTGAAGATTTTTAATCAACAAAAAAGTAAGATTATCATTTGACAAGAGGCTGGTCTCTCATTGGTAGGCAAAGTGTTAGTTTTTCTCAGAATTTATTTCTAATGCTTACTCTTTTAAAAAGATAAAGCCAAATCCTTCCAGCCATATCATTTAATAAAACCATTCCACTTGAATTGTGTCTATTGAACAGCCACAGGAGCTTGTTGATTCTTTACAGTGAAAGAATAGCTATCTGTTTAAAAAAAATCTACATAATTATTTACAAAAGAGGAAAATTACAATAAACTGCTTCATGCAAGTTGTTAAAATAATCTCATTAGGAAGAATTTGTATAGACATGGAAGGAAAAGAGGGGGAAATTACAGAAATGAAGATGCACATCTAAATGTATTACATTTTGAAACATTTCAATTTGCATGCAAATTGAATATTGAATTAAAAAGCTTTAAGAGAATTAAAGCATGTGCTACTTTATAAATTAGGAGAATACCCAGAAAGCTGAAACATATTTTGTACATTTCTCGGCTATACATTGTGATCTTTACTACCACTCTTCTATTAGAGCAGTGTAAAAGAGTTTAGATTTTATTTCAAGAGGACATACGCTGCAGTATATCACAGTATTATTGCAAGACAGTTATTAGCATTAATCATTATGTATATATTCTCCTTGATTTATTAACGACGAAGATGAAAGGAAGAAAATTCATTTGAGGAACATGGTCAAATAAAATAAAATCTGTTTTGGAAAAAAAGGCTGCATAAATATTAATTGCGTTTAGTTTTAAATGTGTCTGCAAATTACAGTAGATAAATTACATTGCCACTGGAAATTACATAATGAGAGCTGTTATGCAAGGGAATGCCTGTATTACTACTGTATTTGGAATGATACTGCACTTTGCCTGCTTCTATCTGTCTAACATTAAAATTTATGTCTATTGGCCAAGTCATTGTTCATGACAATATGTCTTATTTTTGAATGAAGTAGTAATTTGTTATCACAAAATTCACTCTGTTAAGTCTATTGGAAATTCTTGCTTACAGGTACTGGAAAATAATTGAACACGAAAATTAATAATCCCTTCAATAGGAAAAAAAATATTGTTTAGCATTTCTCTATCAAAATGCTTATTTGTTTACAGGTTTATGTAAGGTTATCCTATTAATATCAAGAGGAGGCATGCATG
>VZTU01030668.1:0-52532 GCA_013400835.1 Zapornia atra
TCTGTCTGTCTATCTGTCTATCTCCAGTATAGTTATATAGTTTCAATAAGAAGAGTGACACATGCTCCCAGTCACAGAGTGCTCCAAAGCCTGGTGGCTATGACTGCCTTTCTCATGAGTAATCTCATCTGTGCAGGGAAGATCAAGCTGCACCATTTTAATCTGTATTTTTATTACAATGCAAATCATGGAACCAAACAAGATGGATCATCATTACTGTAGGTTCCTTCCTGATCTATAGAACTGTACTATACTCATGAAGTTTAAAAGATGATAAAAGGTTTCGTGGTACTTTGCAAGGTATTTGCTGACTTTCAAAATTCTTCATTCAAAATATTTAGAGATTGATAACCCAGATTTTGGTGTAAAACTATGGGATCCAAGAGAATGAGTTTCCAGTCTTCTCCATTTGCTATCTTGGAGCATACCCAGATCATAGAATTACAGAATCATAGAACAGAATCATAGAATCACCTGGGTTGGAAGAGACCCTTTAGATCATCTAATCTACCTCTTGATAATACCCTTAAGGACTTCATCTACGCGCCTTTTAAATACCTCCAGGGATGGTGACTCCACCACCTCTCTGGGCAGCCTGTTCCAGTGCTTGACAACCCTTTCAGCAAAGAAATTCTTCCTGAAGTAAAGAAATTCTTGAAACTGATCTTTATAGAAAAGTTGCAGGTGACCTGCAGGAAGTTTCTCCAGCCTAGAAATGCCAAAAGTTGGATGCAGTGACTTGCTGCCCTGACAGGGGTCTGGAGACAGGAGGACAACTTTGTATGTAGCATTTACACATTATTATCTCCAAGCAGCTGTGTCTGCTGCCTTAGATTGCTTCATAAACTATTGGATCCCAGCTCAGATCTGTTGAATTCTTCCTGTTCACACTGGAGCAACCTACCTGAGATCATTTCCTGGTTCTAGTTTTGTACCCTGAACAACACACACCTTTTTTACAGCCCTGCCCACCCCCAGTTAGAAGAAAAATGTATAACCATAGTCATATGAAGTACAACCATCTACCCGATCCTAGCATTGCTTTATATTAAGTAAATAGAAAAAGGTAAAATTTGTCTAATCTATTTCAGATGTTTTCCTCAATTTAAAAGGAATCATATTGAGAAAGTACTTCTTTCTGTCCTTTGCCTTTGAGGGAGTTTAGGTTAATTTGCATTATGCACAACAGCCTTTAATCTGATGTACATCATCCTCTATTTCCATCAAACAGGGAAAACACCCCATGGAAAGTATTTACTTGATCTGTGGGACTAGGGGCTATGTAAGACAAGGTATATAGATGCTAATTGAAGAAGTCAAGTAAAAATACAATAAATATGTTATATATTCATATTGTAGAAAATCTGAAATATTGCGGACAGCTGTGAGATGCAGATAGCCATTAAACCTTGTACATGCTTCAGGCTAAGCAGGGAGGCTTGTGCTATGCAAATAAAAGAATGCAAATTTATGTGGTTACATGGGGGTTAATACTTACATTATAAAATAGCCTGCTGCCTTCCATATGGTAACTCAGGCATGAAGTCCAGGCAAAAATAGTATAGGCCAGGGCATTGTTCAATGTTTAGAAGAGCAAAGCATCAACATGCTTAAATATTGGTTGTCATAAAATTATCCAAGTAACCCTGCCGATGCAGTATATTAGAAGGGTCATGTCTGCGGACAGTTTTCTGACCCTAGAGTAAAGGAGATTTCAGTGGCCTATGCTTGGTTTGAATCCATTTAGTTCAGTATCAAACTATCTTTGTCAGAGGATTTGTTTTGGAATTTGGTATTTCATTACAGATTTTAATTTCCCCTGATTTATCTAATTTAACAAAAGAGGTTAAGAGAGGTACTTACAATAACTCCTTTTTTTCCCCTCTGTGATGTTTTGGAAAAACTGTTTTTTACAAAATTGTACTCAGGAGTGAAGAGATACTAATAGTTATGAATTGATTTACATAGAAATAGGCTAATTATTATGTTGGCTGCATGAAGTTATTCATTGTTTAAAATTTTAGATTTGTTTTTTATTTTAAGGGAATTTTTTATTGCTTTATGGAGTGTCCCACAGCATAATCTCTGATTGGCTTTGAATTTCCCTAAACTCGGCCACAGATGGTTTTTTATTTCTTTAACAAGAGATAAAGCTCTTTCTGTAATACATGTTATGTTTCAATTTATTTTTAAAAGGTTAAGGGGACTCCCTTTGGTGCCACCTATATTCAGGTAAAAGAGGAGAGAATTTGGTAAATCACATCTTACACTGTTCCTCTATAGAATTAGCTTCTTTTTTTTCCATCAGTCTCCAGCATTTCCAAGAATGTAATGATTTCATAATTGCTTTGGTTGCAAGTCTCAAATTAAGGCATGGAAAAGGCAGCAGTAGTTGATCATTGCATCTCTGAAACTTTGCTTCATGCAGGAAAATGTAATACTTAAGCATTACATATCGGCATTGGCTCTGTCATATAAAGAGTAGAGGAAAGCACTGGGAGCATATTACCTGGTTTCCCTGACATTTTCACTGGTATGGGATAAAAAAATCAGACTTTGGTGTTTACAGTGTCGAAGTTACCCACGTGCAGCATGAAAGGGCTAATGGGCTAAAGTGAATAATTTATCTTGATCATCAAATCGAGCAGGATTTTAGCAATGCACTAAAGAAATATTTCTGGCTTTCTATTTATAGAGAGAGTATATTAGACCATTATGTAAAAGGGATGCATCAGAATGAGAAGTGATACTGACAAATTAAGGCCACATAAGAGATTTGAATTCTTGAATACTGAGCAATTCCAGAATCTATTAGCTGGCTGATATTTACTCTGCTCCTTTTATGTCTTGCAAACAAGTAGGCTAATAATAAGAATACAACATGGTGGTCTCTGTAGACATCAAAATACTTTAAGATTTTTAAAAATGTTTTTTAATGTTCTTTGACTTTTTAGTGCATTTGATTGGTATTAAAACAGAATTAAATCAGTACACAAGAAGAAATTAAACTAAGTAGTGCAACTGCTCTTCTGATGCTACCCTCTTCTTGGATAGCTTTTCAAAATATCCTGTGATTCCAAAAACTGTGAAGACCTGCCTTTTAAACTTTGCTAAACATCCCTAAACTAACAATAGCTAAGTAACTAGTTTAGAAGGAGTGGTGAAGCATTGGAACAGGCTGCCCAGGGAGGTGGTGAAATCCCTGTCCCTGGGACTGTTTTAAAAAACAGGTAGAGGTGGTGCTTTGGGAGATGTTTAGAGGTTGTGGTGGTGTAGGNCATTTGATTGGTATTAAAACAGAATTAAATCAGTACACAAGAAGAAATTAAACTAAGTAGTGCAACTGCTCTTCTGATGCTACCCTCTTCTTGGATAGCTTTTCAAAATATCCTGTGATTCCAAAAACTGTGAAGACCTGCCTTTTAAACTTTGCTAAACATCCCTAAACTAACAATAGCTAAGTAACTAGTTTAGAAGGAGTGGTGAAGCATTGGAACAGGCTGCCCAGGGAGGTGGTGAAATCCCTGTCCCTGGGACTGTTTTAAAAAACAGGTAGAGGTGGTGCTTTGGGAGATGTTTAGAGGTTGTGGTGGTGTAGGGCCTGATGATCTTTAAAGTATTTTCCAACCTATGATTCTGTGTGCCTGATACAACTTGTATGTCTGGAAGGATCATGCCCCTTTGGGGAGTTCTCTGCTGAGGTGGGCTGCAGGGGCAGGTTTCGCTCTGGCAGCAGAACCAGCTGGTGCAAAGGAGAGGGATGAGAGGGAAAGACTGAGAGTGAAAGACAAAACCCAGGAAAGATAAAGGTGTTTTATCCTATATAGCCAGGGCCAGGACTGAGTCATGCATTTAAAGTTTGGTGGGGTTTTTTTTCAGTTATGGTTCAGGATTATGATCATAGCATGCCATTAATATGTTATAGTCACATACCGTTCCACTAGTACATAAAAAGTGTAAAAACTCAAAATAACTGCACATTCAATCCATATAACAAAGTTAATTTTCCACGTCCAGGAAATTTTAAAATTGTATTTAAAAAAAAGTATTCTGAGTTTGTTTTTTCCACAAATTTGCATTTTTACAGTTACTCTTGAACAAATTTGGTTTTGCTTATCTTTGACATTTACCATGTGCTTGTTAGTGTAATGGTTTTACTTCACTATTAGTGTGTCTCATTTCAACCATATTATCTGGAAAACCCCCCCAAAAAAACGCTTTAGTATCTGACAGCAACACTGTAGTTTTTAAAATAATGGTTGATCTTAAATTGAGACATCTATAATTACACCTTAAAATAATTAAATTATTCAGTCTCTATAAGACAGATGTCTGTAGCACAGAAACCAGCTTCACAATTGGCACTAATGAACACCCTTGTTGGGAATCTCACCAGTGGCCAAAATATTAAATGGGTATCTAAACTAAATTACTCAGCCAGAGAGAGTTTGTCCAAGTCAATATATTGATAGGAGTTTATGAAGCTTTAATTCCATATATGCTCGTTCATATTTATTTTCTGAAAGCAAATAGGTAACTTCACACTCCTGTAAAGATAAATATAATATTTCCTATTAAACTAAAATGAAAGTGTTTCATGTTTGTGTGAAATGAAAGAATGCATTCTAGGAGCTAAAAGCTTNAAAAAAATCAGACTTTGGTGTTTACAGTGTCGAAGTTACCCACGTGCAGCATGAAAGGGCTAATGGGCTAAAGTGAATAATTTATCTTGATCATCAAATCGAGCAGGATTTTAGCAATGCACTAAAGAAATATTTCTGGCTTTCTATTTATCGAAAGAGAATATTACACCATTATGTAAAAAGGATGTATCAGAATGAGAAGTGATACTGACTACACTGACAAATTAAGGCCAAATAAGAGATTTAATTCTTGAATAATGAGCAATTACAGAATCTATTCGCTGGCTGATATTTACTCTGCTCCTTTTATATCTTGCAAACAAGTTGGCCAATAATAAGAATATGACATGGTGNAGAATACAACATGGTGGTCTCTGTAGACATCAAAATACTTTAAGATTTTTAAAAATGTTTTTTAATGTTCTTTGACTTTTTAGTGCATTTGATTGGTATTAAAACAGAATTAAATCAGTACACAAGAAGAAATTAAACTAAGTAGTGCAACTGCTCTTCTGATGCTACCCTCTTCTTGGATAGCTTTTCAAAATATCCTGTGATTCCAAAAACTGTGAAGACCTGCCTTTTAAACTTTGCTAAACATCCCTAAACTAACAATAGCTAAGTAACTAGTTTAGAAGGAGTGGTGAAGCATTGGAACAGGCTGCCCAGGGAGGTGGTGAAATCCCTGTCCCTGGGACTGTTTTAAAAAACAGGTAGAGGTGGTGCTTTGGGAGATGTTTAGAGGTTGTGGTGGTGTAGGGCCTGATGATCTTTAAAGTATTTTCCAACCTATGATTCTGTGTGCCTGATACAACTTGTATGTCTGGAAGGATCATGCCCCTTTGGGGAGTTCTCTGCTGAGGTGGGCTGCAGGGGCAGGTTTCGCTCTGGCAGCAGAACCAGCTGGTGCAAAGGAGAGGGATGAGAGGGAAAGACTGAGAGTGAAAGACAAAACCCAGGAAAGATAAAGGTGTTTTATCCTATATAGCCAGGGCCAGGACTGAGTCATGCATTTAAAGTTTGGTGGGGTTTTTTTTCAGTTATGGTTCAGGATTATGATCATAGCATGCCATTAATATGTTATAGTCACATACCGTTCCACTAGTACATAAAAAGTGTAAAAACTCAAAATAACTGCACATTCAATCCATATAACAAAGTTAATTTTCCACGTCCAGGAAATTTTAAAATTGTATTTAAAAAAAAGTATTCTGAGTTTGTTTTTTCCACAAATTTGCATTTTTACAGTTACTCTTGAACAAATTTGGTTTTGCTTATCTTTGACATTTACCATGTGCTTGTTAGTGTAATGGTTTTACTTCACTATTAGTGTGTCTCATTTCAACCATATTATCTGGAAAACCCCCCCAAAAAAACGCTTTAGTATCTGACAGCAACACTGTAGTTTTTAAAATAATGGTTGATCTTAAATTGAGACATCTATAATTACACCTTAAAATAATTAAATTATTCAGTCTCTATAAGACAGATGTCTGTAGCACAGAAACCAGCTTCACAATTGGCACTAATGAACACCCTTGTTGGGAATCTCACCAGTGGCCAAAATATTAAATGGGTATCTAAACTAAATTACTCAGCCAGAGAGAGTTTGTCCAAGTCAATATATTGATAGGAGTTTATGAAGCTTTAATTCCATATATGCTCGTTCATATTTATTTTCTGAAAGCAAATAGGTAACTTCACACTCCTGTAAAGATAAATATAATATTTCCTATTAAACTAAAATGAAAGTGTTTCATGTTTGTGTGAAATGAAAGAATGCATTCTAGGAGCTAAAAGCTTAATGCCAATATGTTACGAAATTATTGTGGTTACAAAATGCCCAGTTACTATAACAGTATATGAATGTCATGTCTCCTTTATAGCTGTGTCCATATACAGTAATTTCTGCAGGCTGAGTAAACTTAGTTTTTAGAATTAAAGAAATGCATACATATAACAAATATTGTAACACAGAGTAATGCCTTATGAGATGTGGATGTGAAGAAAACTTCATTTAAGACCCATATTAGCTGTCAGGAAATACCGAGAAACACTTGCCATCAATTTTTTTTTTCAGTTTAAGATGGGGAGCTGCAATTGTTGGAAGCTGAAAGAGTGTGAAGGAAGCTTTATCAGAACTTGCTCCATTCCTGCATTTCTCCTTAGATATCCATTATCAGGCACTGGCTGATTCAGAATACTGTTGGTCTGTTCCAGCAGAGTTGATCTTAGGTTAACTGAAGTGGTTATGGGAAGCGGATTGGGAAACATGGCTGGTTTGACAGATCAGCATGAAAAATGTTGCCTACATTCTTGTACCAATAAAAGCTGCGGTAAGAAGGCAGTCACCCTCATCCTTAACCAGCATTTATTTTGGTGTTACCATGACCGGTTTCATCCTCAGCTTATGGGAAGGAAGTTCTTGCTTAAGGTATATCAGCATACTAGATATAATAGAAGTGTCTAGACAAGCCTTTATGGTAAGAAAAGAAACAAAACACAACTAGAAAAACTTATTTATTAGAGTAAGTTGTCTGTGTGTTGCTGAGCTTCTGTGGTATTGTTATTAATGATGTGTTAGGATGCTTAGAACTTTGAGTCAGTTTGTTTTAGGATTACTATTTCAAATGAAATATAGAATATAAAATAGATTGAAAGAGGTATGTGATACGGTAAAACATGCTGCTTACCTGAAATAAAGAAAAAAGAAAAAAGACATGGTATCATAGAATCATATAATGGTCTGGGTTGGAAGGGACCCCAAGGATCATAGAGCTCCAACCCCCCTGCCATAGGCAGGGCCACCAACCTCAGACCTGGATCTACACAAGGTTGCCCAGGGCCCCATCCAACCTGGCCTTGAACACTTCCAGGGACGGGGCATCCACTACTTCTCTGGGCAGCCTGTTCCAGCACCTCACTGCTCTTTCTGTAAAAAACTTCCCCCTAATGTCTAATCTAAACCTTCCTTCCTTTAGTTTTAATCCATTCCCCCTTGTCCTGCCATTGTCTACCCTTTTAAAAAGTTGACTCCCCTCCTGCTTATTTAGTATATAAAATACTAAATCATAAGTGTACAAACTACACTTTGTATAGAGGTTATTATACCCATTTTGTCATATATTCTTCTCTCCTGTGGTAAGAATGTGACAAAAAGCAATTTACACAGGCAACTACTAGAATGTATTCTAAAGAAGAGGGATAACATTGGGAGCCATGATTCACAAAACTTATAATGGAGATCCATTAAGGAGAAGAGTCACTTAGAAAATCAGGTTAAGTCAAAGATACTTTTCTTGCTGAGCAGGAATTGTCACAGGCACAGTGATGAAGGCAGGAGTGCTGGATTAAAGACTTACCATTATTTTCCTGAAGCTGCATCAGCAATGTGTATGGTTATAACAGAGAAACTTAATCTGATGCAACTAGTTCTTTCCACTCAGTTCCACTGCAAATTCAGGGCATGATTTTCTCCCTGAGATCAGAAGTATTAAAGAAAGAAATGCAAGAACTGTATGTAGTGATCCTTTGCTGTATGTTTCATGACATCACAGCTCAAAGTGTTCAGGTTGATCAGTGATGGAATAGTGATCTGAAAGTGAAACTGAAAGGGAAACCTGCAGCTTAGGGCTTTGGAACTCCCATCCCGCTGCCTCTGACTGTGACTTGTTCCTTTGTGAAGTGCCTCAGGGATCTGTCTGAGGCTCAGCCAGTGGGTGCTTCTGTGTGAAGATAAAAAGTGTGCAGAATACAGTTTTACTTTATCAATTTCTAGAGTGATCATCTTTCCTGCGGTGTTCAGTTACGTGTTTCACAGTAGCAAGTATCTCTGGTTTCTGTTTGATCTCCTTCCTTGGAGATCTGTCTGTGCCTGAATTTTTTCACTGAACTAGAAAAAGGTAACATCAAATGTTGACCACTATCACTTCTTAGGCATAAACACAGTTTATTTCATGGCTCTGCAGGCCCACAGGTATGAGAAGACATCTCAGCATTTTGACCTTGCTTGCATTTGGTGAAAACGTGAAAAACAGTCTTCTGTATGCTTTCCTGAACTGTACATTTCAGACTTATAGTGGAAAGCATAAAAGACAGGTGCTTCCAGGTTATATGTTGAAAAAAGACAAAAGAATGATCAACTGAGTTTCTTTTCAACTACAAACAATCAATCTTTCATCAAAATTTTGGTCATTTATTTCTGCAGTATAAAAGAGATCAATTGATTTGTCTTAGATGTGTTCCATTTGTATTAAAATGGGGATAAACAAAGTTTCTGTGAGCATTTATTTTAACTCCTTATTTGAATTGAAAAAAAATCCCTACAAATTATGTGATGCCATAATTTGTAGTTTAAATGATACCAGAGGAAGTAGTGAGCAGCAGAAGTGTTACACTGAGTGGTGTGGGTTAGCCCTGGCTGGTAGCTGCGTCCCACACAGCTGCTCACTCACTCAAACCTGGGGAAGAGAATCAGAAGGGTAAAAGTGAGACAAGTCATGGGTTGAGATAAGAACACCGTAATAGCTAAAAAAACCCCTCCATGCATATACAAAGCAAAATAAGGAATTGATACACTGCTTCACATCAACAGGGAGGTGTTCAGCCATCTCCAGACAAGCAGGGCTTCCATCACCCATAACCTTAACTTGGAAAAGCAAATGCCATAACTTTGAAGGTCCCCTATTCTCCCTATTCTTCCCCCCCACCCCGCATTTGTTACTAAGCACTCCACCATATGGTATGGGGTACTGGTCAGTTAGGGTCAGCTGTCCCAGCTGTGTCCCTTCCCAACTCCTTGTGCACTCCAAACCTAATCACATATGGGGTTGTGTGAGAAATAGAAAATCCCTTCATGCTGTCCAAGCACTACTCAGCAATAGCTAAAGCATCCCTGTGCTATCCACACTGTTTTCATCACAAAATCCACCATGCAAGCTGCTCTGAAATAATGATAAATCTACCCCAGCCAAAAGCAAGACACTAATATTCACATTTCAGCCTGGTTAATAGTTAAACCAGCTTCTGATGCTGATAAATATATTTTTAAATGTTTACATAAATAGTTTATTGTAAATTTATAGCTGTGAATAGGAAGATGACAGTCATAAAATAGGAACTTTTAAGATTTTACTGCTCTAGGCAAACCAAAATTAGTTCAGTCTTGCAGCCCAGATGCATTAACTAATTTGGTATCTAGATTTTCTTGCCTGGGGCAACTACCTATACGTTAAAGTTGTGCGTGATCAAGGGTCACAGGTGTAGCAAATAGTCTTTCTCTTTGTATACTGAAGTCAGTTATTTGAATATCACAGGAAAACATACAGAAGAACACATTTTTTAATATATAAATATATATAGGTAGATACAGATTGCTTTTAGCAATTTGAATTGCAGTTTTCTGAATGGAGGAGGCTGAGGGGAGACCTTATCACCACCTACAACTACTGAAGGGAGGTTGTAGAGAGGTAGGCGATGGTCTCTTCAGCCAGGTGACAGGTGATAGGACAAGGCAAAATGGCAAGAAGCTGTGCCAGGGCAGGGTCAGATTAGACATTAGAAAAAAAAAATTAGCTGAAAGAGTTGTTGGAGCCTGCAACAGGCTTCCCAGGGAAGTGGTTGAGTCACCTTCCCTGAATGTGTTTAAAAAAAGGGTAGATGAGGTACTTAGAGATATGGTTTAGCTTAGGATGGGATTGGTTGGACTTGATAATCTTCAAAGGTCTTTCCCAACCTTGTGATTCTGTGATTCTGTAATAGGCTGGTTAGCATACTGAACACACATTGCTGTTAAGTGAGTCATTAAATGAGTAGGATACTGGTCAAACCATCTCAGATAATTTTGTATTAAAACTTCGCACTTTAACAGAAGATATGCAGCTTGAAGAGCAAGACTGCAAAAGCTTATGTATTTTTACTATGTTTCTTATTTCTTCCATGGATGTAACAGAAATCTAACTTGTTTTCTCTTCAGAGCTTGGCCTTCCAGTCCACCTTGTATCATAAAATATTTCTCAAATAAAAATTACACATTCAGGAGGTTTATTTCAGAAAAGCCTCCTGTATTCAGCCTGAAACAGTTCTCTGGAGTATTGCATGAGATTATTTAAACAACAGTTACTCTTTGCAAGAATTGTATAGGATAACGTTAACCTTATTTAGGTAACTCAGGTAACATGGACAAGCATGAGCAGGCTGCTGTACCAGCTAGACGACTTGTCAGAGGGATGTGGTGTTTTTCTTTGCCCCAGGCTGCCCAGTTTACCTAGGAAAACTAAATGTCAACTTCCTCCCTATACCCTGAGCTCCCTGAAAGAGGTGTGGTTAAGAGATCAAACTTGCTGATGGTGCACCCTATTCCCTAATCCAGGTTGTTGATGAATATATTGAATAGTATTTAGTATTTTTTAGATTTACCAAGTTATTTAATAATTTAATAAGCCTTTAATAAATATTTCTGGTTTATTTATATGTGGGTTTTATGTATGGAATTTATTAAGAAAGCAGTATTTTAGAGCAGGATGTCTATTTTATAAACATTTATTTTTCAGTGTGGCATAGTACAGGAAATGATTGTGAATTTACTTTGGGTATTACTTTGTACTTCACCTCTTAATCTTGTTAATAAGAGTTCATATTAGGGAAATGAATTATTATTTCAAGCAACTGATGGAGCATTGTTATTCTGATGTGACAGTCAATTTAGCATTAATAATAGAACTTAAGTTCTGCTGCTCTTTATGCCCTGCTGCCTGACCCCAATGATTGGCATATTTAATGTAATCTTGCACTGTGGCATAGCTGACCACTGGGAATATTTTTAGCCTCAGCCATCCAATTAAGTACAAGGGAGCTAGGATCAAAATCCACCACTCTCCTCATTTGGAATAAACTACAGCACTATTAGCAAAATAATCTGAAGAAAATTATTTTCTACCTTATACAAATGACTAACTGGCTGAAAAGATTGCTAAATTTAGGGCGTTTTTTTCTGTAGCAGCTTGCCCTGTGAAGCATTGGAATACCAGGAATCCTGTAAGTAAAAGGGAACTGAAGCAGCAGGTGTACCCAGGGCAATATTTACCTGCAGAACCTGGTTCCCTTGCTTAGCCTTCCACTGTTTGCAAGACGGTCACTGCCCCAGTAGAGCAGAGCTGCCAGGGTGTCCTACTGAACCAAGCAGTTAGAGCAAGGAGTCTCGCAGGAACATAAACCATTGTTTGGCATCAGAAACAGGGCATAGACTCTGAGCTGTTAATAAATGGAGTGTTTTTATAAAGATAGCTAATTTATAAAACTCTTGCACTAATTTGGTGCTTATCTTGAGTTATTATGACCTTATGTACCATTATCCTTTTTACATTTGTTTAACTCTCTGGTATCTGCTGACACACGGTGTTTCAGTCCTTAGGGGAATGCTTGCAACTGGTTATTTTGTTCTCTGCCCTATAAAGCTTTTGACGTATCAGCTCAGAAAAGTTTAATGCTCTGATTTACAAGTGAGCGATGTGGCGTGGTCACTCCCGTTCTGCTGGGTTGTGGGAAAATGCGATATTGCTCGATGCGTGCGGGCAGCATTGTGTGGGTGGGAATGTGTTCTTGAAACAGAAGATTGGCAAAATAGTATTTTCTCTGAAAGAATATGAGAAGCTTTTGATTGAGTTCCATGAAACCAAACTTCTAAAATAAATGGGTTTAGTGTACACAAGGACGACATACACAGCTTTAAAATTTAGTGTAAATAAAGTGATTCAATTTATCCCTGTCAATACACAATGTGTATATGTACTGCTGTATGTAGGCTCTACAGCACAGAAAAGCTAAGGTGTGGAATATGATGACTGTAACAGAAGGTTTGTTGTGGACTCCAGGTCACTTGCGCTTGAGGCTTTTAATCTGGTTCTCATGAAGGATCATTAAAGCAATACTCTCCCAGCTGCTGGCAGCACTAAAAATCATTTCGTACAACCATGCTTGCGGCAAAGTTCATATACGGTCTGATGAGAGGGGAAAGTGAGACTGAAGGGAATGTGAACAGTGAAGGTGGAAAAAATATAAAGAGAAGTAAGTACCACAGGGATAAGAGAAAAGGGAAGGAAAGGTGAAAGACATTCAGCCCCCAGGCTGATGAAGGAGCATGAGATAGTATGGGAGAAGGAAGCAAAACAGAAGGGCAGGATGGGAATGCAGATGTTCAACATGAGACACAATTTTGGAAGCAGGGAGGAATAGAATTCAATTTTTATGGGCATGCAGGAAAAGGCCAACATCCCTTTGAGTCTGCATAGCATTTGTTTGAAATTTTGTCTGTAGGAATTGTATTGTTTTAATAGATCTTGATTTTATTTCAAGTCTTTAGGACTGTTGCTTGTTGAGGCCTTTTAACTTTGGATTTCTTTAAACAGTTATCTGGTACCAGATGCAGCTTAATACGAGTATTTCTGTGAACAGCAAAATGGCTGACTCAAGTGGGACATTAAAATTTTAAATAGGAATTACGATTTCTATTTTTCATCCTATAATGCTTCAGTAAAGACAATGACATACATCTTGTTTCAGTGACATTAATTTTCATTTCTCTCTTGTCTGTATTCTCTCCCTCATTCTTTTGTGTGCTATTCTTTTAAAAAAATCAAATCTTGTTAAAATGAATCGACTTTTTAGTAAAACATGTAATGTAAAAACCTGTTTTAAGGAAATTGTTTGGTTACCATATTCTTAGGGTTATCTCCTCCATCCTGAGATGAAATAATTTCAGAAAGCTGAACAAAAACCTTAAACTGTGTGCCAGAGAAGCGTTTCACTAAATTATCAGTGATGGGCTTACAGTAGTTAATAAACATCAAGGCCAGTATTTAGACCCATCAGTGTTTGAAAAGTGCAAATGAGAATAAACGCACTGTGTCTTACACGTGTCTTATGTAATTCAGTAATTACACTTAAAGTGTTCCTCTGACTGTAAATAAATGCTCTGTGCAGAATGAAATGCCTGTAGGCTCATTTTCTTGTGTGTTAGAGAGGTGCAGAGGAAGGAGGGCAAAATGGTGGGCAAGTAGAAAAGGAAGTGAAACTTGGTTTCACATGCAAAGCTTCATGACTTGATGGAGAAAGGGTTGCTCTGCCTCTGCTCAGCTTCTTTTCCAAGCTGAAGAAACCCATGGTGGGATGAAACATTGCAATGTGTGTGTTAGGTGGTGTGGCCCAGCAGCCGGCAAGCAGCACCACCAAGCCAGTTCTTTCCCAAGGCCCAACACAGCCAGACACTGGCAAAGTGAAGTGGTGCAAACAGGATACCAAGGCCCGACACCAGCAAGGCTGTGCTCCTTTCAATTAGGGTGTGACTAAGTCTTGTGCGACCTCACGATCACATTGATTGAAGCAAAGCAGATCCCTGTCTCAGTTGGGTCTTTTGGAGTGAATCCAGAGGAAGGCCATGAAAATGATCAGAGGGCTGGAGCAGCTCACCTGTAAGGACAGGCTGAGAGAGTTGGGCCTGTACAGCCTGGAGAGGAGAAGGCTTCAGGGAGACCTTACAGCAGCCTTCTAGTACCTGAAGGGGCTTGCAGGAAATCTGGAGAGGGACTCTTTACAAGGGCATGGAGTGATAGGAAAAGGCGTAATGGGTTTAAACTAAAAGAGGGTAGATTTAAATTAGATAACAAGAAGAAATTCTTCCCTGTGAGGGTCGTGAGGCCCTGGCATGGGTTGCCCAGAGAAGCTGTGACTGTCCCATCCCTGGCAGTGTTCAAGGCCAGGTTGGGTGGGACTTTGGGCAGCCAGGTCTTGTGGAGGGTGTCCCTATCCCCAACAGTTGGGTTGAAACTAGATGATCTTTAAGGTCCCTTCTGACCCAAACTATTCTGTGATCTTATTTTTCTATCCTGACATCAGGACCGGTTTTTTCTGCTAGTGGATATGTCAACAATATTCTTGGGGAGGGGGTGGGGAGAGGGGGTAGAAGCATATGACATTCCTTTGAATTATGAAGCTACTCCACAGCAGAGAAATTAAAGACTTTAAATATAAACTTCTTTATTTAACACAATACTTGTAAGACAGGTAGCCACAGTGTTTTATGTAAACTTTATTTCTAACTTCAAGTGTCTCAACAGAGCAGTACGATGATCTCCACAGAGCAGTATCTCTGTTTAATTACTACTTCATTACAATCATTACTGTCTGGGAGGTGATTTATAAATCATTTCTGAGTGAAGCATTTGCATTTTGAAGGCAGTTTCATCAACTTGTAAACTAAAACTCACACATCCAAACTAAATCCACCAGAATCTCTTACTGCACACAGCAGAATATGCTAATTTTTAAACTGGCAGCATGTAGAGAAAAGGTGACTGAAATTATGGTGTAATTTGGGTTGTCACCTCTAAAGACGGAGCTACAGATCTACTCCTGTATCTGCAGGATCTCAGCTCTGACTAGTTCTGAATTTACATTTCTTACCAGTTACAGTGCCAAATAGTCTTGCTGTAAATGAACACTGAAATACCTTCTGGTATATTTTCAGAGGATTTTACTAGGACATAATGTCAGTTCAGTACTGTGTGATGTTAAAAATAAAAAACAAACTGTGCAATACCTTAATGTAGTGCTGCTCTATATGAATTATTCATCTGCAAGCCAGATCTTTTAAAAAACTTACAATTCATTAAGAAATGCATAGGTCAGAAAAAATGGCTGGGATATGAGATTAATGTCAACAGTGGATGCTGCAATGCATGAATTTTATGTACTTTCTTTATTATCTTTTTCCTGCCTGATGCCTGTCATTCCCATTAACTTGATCATAATCCAGAAGAGGCACTCCTTTGCCAAAATGCCTGATGATCCCAATCTGATCCATTGGGATTTTCAAGAGAATATACAATACGGAAGTGTCAGTTATAGCAGCTTTCTTTTAAAACAGAGGTGAAAAAGGAGGTGTTGGCGATGCTCCACTTTCGTATAATGCAAGTCACTTTAGTTCAACTTTAAAAATTCAATATTTAGTCAAGCTGGCTGTTTACATTCTTTGTGTAGCTGAACACAGAAAAAGGAAATAATCAGATCAAATTTTATATATTTAAAGCAATAATAATAAAGCAATAACTCAAGAGGCAACAAATGCTTTTTTTTCCTAACTGATGGTAATTTTCAACAGCAAGCAATATTTGCTACTGTGAACGTAGTTTGAAATGATAAATCATGGAATTACTGATTCTTATTGTGGAGTCTCTGACATATTATGAAATTGTGAGTTGACATCTTCCCTTTTTTAATATAATTAAAAATATTCAGCGGTTGTAATAAAGTTCTGACAAATGGCAATTAGATGAAATTGCTGTGTGATTCCCTGGACTAATTTAGCAAGCTTTTCTTTAACAATACTTATCCAGGCATGAACTGCATGTAAACACAGCAACTGCTGTACTGTTTGTAAGGATAGAAACTCAATTGCCAGAGGCCTTATCTTTCTAACGTAAATCTGTGGGTGTTGTAGGAAGACCTGACCCGAAGAAACAACACGGATGTGAATTCATCTCCTATTTTTCTTGCACAGTGATACATCTTGGACAGAAGAAGCAAAAATTGCCAACAGCTCAGTTATGAAGTCAATGTTGAGTACTATGGAAATTATTTGAATTCTGTCACGCAGGGGATAGAATAAAGTTGTGTTTTCCATATCCTGTGGAGCACACACATCATTAGCTCCTGAATATCAAAAAGAGGGAGCATGCCAGCAACTGCTTTGCTGTCATTTGGTTCAGGCTCCTAAGTGGTTGAATATAGAATGGTTTATGAATGCACAACTCAGTTGTGCAACCCTATCAAGGCTTGAGCTGCTGAACCTCCTGCATGGTTAGATGCTGTGTGTTAAGCAGCATCTGCATGCAAACTTTTCAGGGTCAAAATTAGGATATTAGCTACCCTGATTCCATGTGCTCCTCTGCCTGATATTGAGTTTTATTTAGTTTTATTTCTGTTGCTTCTTTTGCAGATTATTAAAAAACATTTTCAAAAGTGATGTTGACACTTAGATTCCAACATCCCATTTACTTTTCTGGGGACAGCAGTGATAACAATATAAAAAAAAAATTCATGGACTTTCATGACAACTATAAATGGCTTTATAACTACTTAATTACATCTGTCGTGTTCTTGCAGTTTATATTTCAGTAGCTAAAGTCCCAAAGCTTCTTCGTTTCTTTCACTTTTCACCTTTCCAGGGTTCAGTAAAAATGAAATATAAGTGAAATTTACATTCATTTTAGCAAAAGGATTGATATGTCATTCCCAGAGCATTTTGAAGCAGTTTCACAAAATCCACTTGGCTTGTAAAAGATAGCTGAATTAATTCCTGGAAAAGCAATATGGAAGGAAATAATTTGAAGAACTGGACAAGTGTTGATTTCTTGATAAAAATAATCCTAAAATGCAATTATCTTTGTGAAGTCATTTGGTTTTTTTGGTTTTTTGTTTTGTTTGTTTCAATTTGAAAATACAGTTAATGTAAATTCCTGAGATCTGTGAGACTTGCTAATATGATTAGCTAATCCGCAGCTCCAGGAATTTTGTGATAGGGATAAATATAAAATTTATATATGGAAAACCATGAGAGGCATCCCAGAATTGAAGTGAATTGAACTTCTGGACTGAGTGATTCATATCACTGTCATATCTGCTGCAGTAAAGCATTTTCTTCTTTCCCAAAAGCTCGTTTTAAGTTTTGAAGTTCCAAAAGCTCATTGTAAGCTCATCGAGGGGAAAAAAAATAAACAGAGGGCATTATGAAGTGAACTGCTGGAGCCTTCTGCAGAATTCTTCTTGTGCTGTTGTCTTGCACATGTGTTGGCCTGGTGATGCTGCTGTGCTTCAGCCATCATAGTGAGGGACACTGAGGCAGAGTGATAGGGCTTTCTGCTGCTTCCAGCACTTCTGTGAATCACCAAGAAATGTGGCTTTGGCAGAGGGGAAGGATGTGGCTGCTCCTAATCTTGTGCTGTTGACAGATGCAAGAGCACGAGTTGGTTAACTGAGAGAAACTCGGAGGAGGAAAAAATGTAAAGAAGGCAGTGTTAGAGAATGAAACTAGAAGCCTTCAATGGAAACGTGCTTTAGCAGAATGTTAGCTCTGATCTCCGGCAGAAGCTATGATTATAGCATGAGAATAAGCAATTTACTTGAGAAGAAATGAAGATGAAATGACAGAGCCACAAAATAGGATCACACGGTAGACAATCACTTTTTCTAGTGTAAACAAATTACATCCTAAATGGATTTCAGTGCTTTGCATGTTACTCTGGAATTGCAGTTCAAGACAACTGGCGGGCATGTTTTAATTTATATTCAAATACGTGGTTCAGAGAATGCCAGTACTGAGGGGTTTGGTAACCTGTTGTTAAGTGCAAAGAGGATATGGAAGAGATGAAACAGATATTTCTCCAAAGAACATTTCCCCATGTTCCTTTACAAAGAGAAGTCATTTTGTCCTGTCTCTGCTCGCATATCCAAGTTGCTTTGCACTTGGAATTTGTCTTAGTACCTGATGTTTACATTCAGTTTAATCTGCCTTTCCTAGTTCCTGAATTTACAGCATGGCCTGGGCTATACCCAGTGGCTTGAAGTGACTCTTGTTTCTGTCACTACTCTGAAAAGGAATTTAACTGCTTTCTCCATTGATATTCTAAATGCAGGGTTGCTAATCACTTCTAACAAGACTTTGTCCATTTTGATAGTAATGTACCATAAGGCTGAAAACCATAATGCTATACAAGACAGCCTATTCTCATGAAACACACTAGCAATCTAATTTGATCAACTTCAGGAATTAAAGTACATATTTTACGTTTTGAAGGCGAATTTTGTGGAATTAATTTCAAAGCAGACTCTGAAATTGGGATTGATAGTTTGTATTTTACTGGAATTTTAAGATTATGCTAATATCTACATGTTTTTGTATAGTCACTGTATATTGCAGTTTGCCTGGAAAAAAAAACAAAAAACAAACAAACCCTAAATCAGTAACATGCAGGTAAACAATCATTGGGCACTATTATAATGGAATTCACTTAACTGTGACACACATAAATAAACAGTTCCCTTAAGTGAAAATTTTGCAGGCAACACACTTTCACGTAATTAATTTCAATTGAATGATCTCTTAGTTTTTCGATACATTGCTTTGTTCACTCACAGACAAAGCAAACATTTCAGGGCTGCTGATCCAGTGTGATCTATGGAGTGAACACATTATTTATTCAGTTAATTAGAAGTTCAGAGTAGGCTCGATAAAATATGGGCACTTGTATAGCTTTCTGTAGGTGATGGAGCCCTTGCAGAGGGACTTACATGAGAATGAGTTATTTGTAGTGCTTTATTTGTTAGTACACTGATAGTGAAGATCACTTTCTTATAATAGCTCCTTTTTATTTAATGTAGAACCGGAACCTGTAATTTGAAGCCACACTTGCTTAAAGGGCTTATTTTATTACCTGTAACACCAGGTAAACATTTCTAATTTATTGCTGCTTTGTTTCACTTAGAATTTCTGGTCTTTCGAGTAATTTCATTTGGGGAACAAATAAGGAAGATAGATTCTGATATATTTGTTGATTGGAATCTATTTAGTCACTGATGTGTATACCAGGAGGTATTTCTATTGCTAACAATAAGAATGTACAACATGAAAATTCAACCATTTGTCTTCAAACATAGCAAGCACAAGCTTTTTACGTCACATTTCTAGTACTTCACCTATCATATGGTTGTTTCTTATGACTGCTAATCAGTGTGGACATAACTGGTCTCCAATTTAAAATACTGGAACCCCTGACAATACTTCTTTCTGCCTATGAGCATGAACTTACAATGCAGGCTTCAGGTTCAAATCACACCCACAGAATCATTTAGGCAGGAAGAGATCTCTGGAGAATGTATACCTCAGTCTCCACTCAGAGTAGAGGTGGTTTTAAAAAGGATTTGCTCCATAACCTTCCCATGTACTGAGGTAAGACTTACTGGCCAGTATTTCCCTCCATATTTTGTGCCCTTCTGGAAGCAGTGAGTAATTTTTGCTTATTTGCAGTCATTAAGAACCTCCCTCTGTCACTGTGATGTTTCAAAGTTGATAGACATGGCCTTGCAGTCACATTGAACAGTTCCCTCAGCACACTGGGGTGCATCCCATCAGATCCCATGCCCTCCATAACTCTCTTTTCCTCTACTGAGCATAATGCTTCACTCCCACAGACCTCTATTAGGCTTGAGGAACTGGAAGGTCAGAGGGCAGACCTTTCCAGTGAAAACTAAGGCAAAACGGCCTTTGAATAGTCTGGTCTCTCATCATTAGATGAAAGACATATTCTGTGTCCTTCATCATTAGATCCCCTGTCCCACTGAACATTGTGCCACATATTCTTTAGTCTGTCTTTCACTGCCTGAATTGTATATGGAAGTATAGAAGTCCCTCTTCCTGCATTTCACCTCCCTGACTTTTTCCAGCTCCTGCTGTGCTGTGACTTTCTTACTCCATCTCTGCATGCTGGGCAGCATTTCTATATCTGCCATGATTAGCTTATCCCTGCTCCCATCTTCTGGGAGATTCTTTTTTATCATTTAAACTCAATCAGGCGGTCTGTGTTTATCCTTGCTGGCCTTCTGCTGTTCTTGCTCTGCTTTCTGCATGTCCAAATAGATGGCCTTCTGCATAGATGAAGCTGACCTTGAAAATCAAGCAGCTTTGCTAGGCCTCTTTGCCTTCCAAGTTAGTTTGCAATGGGATCCCGCCAAGCAGATCCCTGGACAATTCAAAATTTGATCTGCTGAAATACAGGACTGTAATTCTATTATTTATAATTCTACTATTTTTATTGCTTATTTTTCCTAGGAATTCAAGCTTCATAGTTTCATAGCGCAGTGCAAGCTGCCCTTTGCCTTCATATCCACTTCTGTTTTGTGCTAAGCAGGTCCAGCAGAGCATCTCCCAAGTCAGTTTATCAATCACCCGTATCAAGAAATGGTCATCAGCATATTGCAGGAACCTCCTGGGTTGTTCACCCCCAAGATACTCCCTTCTCAGCAGATATCTGCTCTGTGAGTGCCAGTCATAATCAAGTGTCTTTCTGCTGCCTAAAGAAGGCTGTATCTGTGTCCTCTTGATCAAGTGGTTTATATCAGAGGCCTACCACAATGTCCCCCATGTTAGTCTGTCTTCTGATCCAAGGCAGAGCTCTGTTTATTTTGTCTACTTTTCAGCATAGAGCACAACTGTTCCTCTTCACCTTCTCAGGAATATAATTATTTCACACTTTGCAGATATATAATTACATTAAGACAGTAAGAAGGGGAAAAAAAAGAGAGAAATAATTTGACCTAATTCATTTACACGCAGTCTTCTTCCAACTTATTAAGTTTATTCCATATGTGAACTAAACTGCGGTAAAGTACAGATTATTTAGTATTTGTTGTGTGAACACACTAGTTTAATCCTTTCATAACTGACCTACAGTTTTCCTACCTAAAACCTTTAGAGGATCAGAGTGTAAGAGCGCAGAATTGTGCTTGAAAAATGGCAAATTTTGACAGACGATGTTTTAATCTCAGTGTAAACTGGCAAGGCAGTGGAGTCATTCTTATACAAATAAGGAAACCAGTGATGTGTTTTGATACCATTTATGACTTACTAAGCTTACTGTAGTCACCTGTGCAGTTTTAAGCAGAGCCAGAAGCAGACTGGAAAGCAACAGAAGATAGAACAGGCGTAGACAAACGAAATCCCATGCTTTTTCAGTGAAGTTCATTGGGCAGAAACATTCATTTCAGTGTAATTCATATGCTTGATTAAATTCTTCTTGGACCTCCTATTTCTTTTTCTGTGGGTTATTAGCATCCAGTATTGTAGTATTTAGGTGCTTACCCACACACCGAAGTTTACAAAACCCCTCTGAGTTCTCTGTGCCAATAGGCAGCTACAGACTTAGGGGGAGTGAATACTCATTAAGAGCTAGGAGCAATTTGTCTCATAGTCTTAATTTTTAAAATATGCATAAAACCTGTACTTTGCTAATAGCAATAGTAGAATTATACATAATAGAATTATAATAATAATTATAAATAAGAAAATGTTGTTCTTTAGAGTCCTCTAGGAATGTTGCAGGTTACTGCTGCAGTTTCTTCACCTGTTTATTTGTGACACTTTAGTAAGCAGTGCTATTCATTAATTGATGTATTTCATTAAGTATGGGTAAAACAGATAATCCAGGAGCACAAGATAACAACATAGTTTCTAATTTTTTGATAAATAGGAAAATTATTTATGAATAATAATAGTAATAATAATGACAACAACAACTTTTAATTGTCATTTACATAACTTGCACTTATGTATCAGGGCCAATATGAACCCACTGAGATGTAAAAGAAGCCAGTTTACTGAGAGGAACAGTTTTAAAAGTATGAAAATTATTCATACTTCTTTTTGCAGTGTATGCCTCCTTTTTCCCCACTACATATATTAGTCAACTGAAGAAATTAGTCAAAGTCAGTTAGTGAAAAGAAACTGAATCGGTGAGCCAGTCTGGTTCCAGCAAAAAAGAAACAGTATTTTTCCAGTTAAAAGCTCAATCAGATACCTTCCCTGGGCTGGAGTGCAGCTGCCCAAATTCTCCTCTTGGCACAGTGCAAAAAGCAGCACAAAAATGAGAAGCGTGCAGTCGTGCAGGTTTGCTGTTTGCTTTTCCAAGGTGAATGCACAGCAGTCTGCAGGATAACACTTGTTTAGAGAGACCAAAGGCCATATTAGGCAGGTTAGGAACCGAGGTACATATGGATTCAAGTCTAATACAGTTTAATACAAGTCTAATACTTTACCTTCTCTCAGCATTGATATTTAATAGCATCTTTATTCTTGATTTCTTATAGATTATTAAAATTGTTTTAGATAGAGGCTCTTCTTTGGTACTGGTAGAGGGAATTTGCTGTTATGTAGTTATGTTAATTCCACTTTTTTTTTGCTTTATATAAGAGGTTTAATGTATCAGATTTTGTAATGTCCCAGTCAGACCTGAAGCATAGGGATAGCAAGCCAGAGGTGCAACCTAGCGAAACTAATGTGTGCTTAGGAAAAGCAAAGGAATACTTTGTAGGTATTTTAGGAATCTCTGAAGTGCTATACATATAAGAACAACTGATAAGAATCAAAAGGAGCATAGTCTATCATTACACAGTTTTACTTGATGTGAGATTAATATTTTAATGTTAAGGGAAAAGTTATAAGAACCCTAATGAGGAATATTTCTTTGCAGGGGAGATAAAAGGAAATAAAGAATGAAATGAAATTACTTGGGAAAAAAAAAACAACAACCCTAAAACAACCTAGAGGTTGAACCAAGTTAGGCAGACACCTACCTATTTATTTTATTTTTTCTCAGAGACAGTAGAATTTTGAAATTAAAACTGTTTTGATCCTAATCTGTTTCTAATACAAAGAGCAAGGAAACCTCTAAAGCTTTGCATTAACAGAGTTAAAGCATACTAAGCATTACAAGCTCCAAAGGAGAGTCCCCTAGAACACAGAAGTTCATTTGTGCCAGTGAGGTGTGTACTGCCTTCTAAACTATTACAATCTCAAACTTTGTTTCTGGTGTGTTTAAGATTTTAAAAAAAAAAATCTTGATCTTCTGCCACTTTTGAAGGTAATATCAGAACTTCTGTTGTTGCCAGGATGAGAAGTTGCCCTTAGCTGCCAGAGCAATAAATCACTTAAATATTTGCAGTTTGAACCAAAAAATAAGTAGCATTAGCTATATCTATTCATTAAGGAACTTTGAGGATAACAATATATTTTTAGTTCTTTCCACTTACACCATCTTCAGGGAATGACCCTTGATGATGGGTTCAAGTCTGTGTGCCTGCTTTTAAAAATAAAATAATAAAACCATTGTACATTTCAGAAAGTAGATGAAAGAATAGTTACCTTTAGGTCCTATTCCAGTTTAGACTGGAAATGCTAGCTGGCTTCTTAAACCCCCTCAAGCGCTTACAGGCAAATCAAAAAATGAAACTTAAGGCAAATAACTGGGGAGGCAATAACAGAACTTTTCCATTCTACATGTGTATATATAACTTCATTTACATTGTGCTTTAGAAATGGAATAAGTTTTTCTTTTGCATAGAACAATTAATAAGGCAAAAGGTATTTCCTTTAAACTGTTAGGGTAAGATTTTGTCTGAACTGGAATACTAATTAGCTGGTGGTCCACAACAGTGTGCATCTTGTAAGGATGACTGGACCATGAGACAATGGTCTTTTATGCTGTCTGCAACTGTAGACCCAAATGCCTTAGCACCTGCTACTGAGAACTACTTGCAGACTTGTGAAACCCAAACTAAGAACAAGGGTACAGGATTAAACAGTGTTTTTCAAAATGTTTTGAGCCACTTGACGTGGCATGTTGCAATTAAGGCTAGTATCTCTATTGCTTGAGGTGCTGCATAGGCTCAAGAAGTAACTACTTTTACTTCTGGAAAGACCCATTAGTTATGGGACAAGAGTTAAGTGATTGATACGCTTCTCAGAAATCCCAGAATGTTTCAATTTTTCATATAAATGTCTTAGTAAAGGAAAACCTTGTGTATCAATTAAGTGTGCTAATATATCCTTTTATCAAACAAACAAACAAAAAAAAACCCAACAAAAAAACCCCAAACTGATACTGCAGGGAGAAGGGCAACAGTAACTAGTTTAAGTGTAATGCCCACAGCAGTCAGGTGCTGGAGCTGAGACTTCTGTATGCTTTGTTTAGCTATTATATATTATTATAGTTATTACAACTGAAATTAGCTCACTAATCCCTGTCATTGCCTTCCTCTGCACTCCCATCTACTGACATATTCATTGAAAGTGCAGATGTATAACCTGGCAATATTGTTTTGATCCATCTGAGGGAAGCAAGTGCTCAGTGTTTGATACCTCAGTGGTGGGGTTTGGGGTCTAGAAAAGATACTCAAATGGAGGGTTTAGACACAAAGGAACAATCCATTGCAAATTACTTTTCAGTTACCTTTTTATCAGAAGATTAAAGAGGAATATCTTTTACTAATGCTGAATCCAAGTGGCTGCTCCTGGTTTAAGTCAGAGATAGCCTTCTTCCTTAAGCATTCCTGATAGCTGGAAGTGCCAATAACTTTTGATTGAGGGGTCTTGACCCTCTGACACTTGTGCTTGTTGGTGTTATAGCTCTACCTGTGAATAGGCTGGCGTTTCCAGGCAGGGATCAGTATAGCCCCCTCAGGAAAATTTAAAATGACTGAAAAGGGGTTGGGAAACAAAATTCAGATACTGGTATAGGAAGTGGTAAATACTGCAACATGGCTGGGAAAGGCGGGGTAAGCTGCCATTTGGATCATCTAAAGCTCACCCTTAGGATATGCATTTGGGTGTGAGTTCCCTGATTGCTTTTCCCTGGTTTGTAGGTGATGTTAGCCTGTGTGATTTTACACAGTGCGTGTTGAGTGCTGTGCAATGACTAAGCCTGCAGTTGCAAACATGATGTAAATTTATATCCATCTAACCTCTGTGTGGTGACCATGTCTCAGAATAACAAGTCCTGTTTCAAGTTGCATGTTGTGTTTATGCCTTCTTTTCCCCACGGGTATCTCTGGTTGCTCTCTTAGTTCAAGGGAGAATTGTCTATTCTGATCGACACCAGCAGAGCATATCTAATGCCTTCTACAAAACACACCAGTTCACATAGCTCAGTCACACAGAGAAATAAATTTATCATCCAGGATGTGCTCACTCTTGCCTCTCACTGATCTGTATGGGAAAGGTCCACAGGTGCTGCTTTTCAATTTGGTTTAGGGCAATCACGCTAGGTCAGCAAGAAGATCCCTATTACTGTGGGATTTCCTTGCACAGCTAGGTAGGAGAGGCATTTCCGTACCCTGGGGAGGCTTTTACAATTGAAATACTGTTTATACACCACCTTTGAGCACAAAAGAATTACTAAAATGAATACATAATTATTACATGCTTTTTCTATATCAAACTATATAAAGAAACTCTCCAAAAATTAAAGACTTTTAAATTAATTTTTTCTGTCCATATGCTTCACTTTGTATTTCTGACATACCTGTGCAAGCAACATGAAAAAAATACTGTTGCAGGAGCCAAATAGGTGAAGAAGTATTTTAAATTGCATGGCATTACAAATAAAATGCTGATGTTCTCTCTCAGCAGAACCAAAACTTCACTGTTCATTAATGGATGATGACATCAGAGCTTTATTTGGAATGTTTCATCAAAAGATAGGCTCTTTGACTCCCTGAACCTGACTTTAATCGTGTCAGAGTTAATAAGCTGGTTTGAGAAAGCTTCTAAGATAATTTAATCTTATTGTCAGAGAACAGTTGTTGAACTCCAACTTATGCTACGACAACACCAAGGTTATGTGAGGGGTGCTATGAGGATGAGCTAGTGCTCATTCTCGTTTTCCATCTATTCTTAGGACAAACCCCACACAAATGGTTTGTGATTCACAACTGAAATGGCCAGAAGTGACCACTGACATGAGACACGTTGTTTTCAGTAAGACGTGAGACCATTTGATAACGCTTCTACAACTAGAAAGTACAAAGTAATACTAGTTCATTGTAAAAATAACTGCTTATGGAGACTGCTATTGTTACAATCAGTGAGTATTGTAATGGGTTGCCATGAAAGGCATTCAAGTGAAAATGATTTATACTGTTCCAAGTGCATCGTTTATTAAAGCGATCATAATACTGGCATTACAGTGCATTGCTCCTGCTTTCATTTATTTTCTTGTAGGTAGAGACACAGCCAGGAGAAAACCTTTTTTGGCTTATAGTTGCTTTTAAGTATGTTGTGGTGGCAGGATCATGGTGTATAGGAAGGGATTTAGAAAGAATAGTTTGTGAAAGAAATAGACCTCACTATGTAAAACGGTTTTAAAAAAGGAAAAGAAACTTTGAGAACAGTAGAAATTTCTTCCTTCCATCACAATGCCCCTTGAGCAAGCACCAATTTTAGTGTTTATTTTTATTGTCATATGCCAGGACTCCATTATATAAGGTCTGTACCATGACCTCATTAGATACCTCTCTGTCTGTATCTTCCTATCTGTGACAAAGATCTTAAACTGGAAATAAGAAGCACTAAAGGAAAACAGGGCATTTGTTTACTGTTACTGTACATTCCCCCCACCCACCCCCCACCCAAGATCTTTTGTTACCTTGGATGGAATTTGTAAGGGTTTCTCTCTGGTTAAAACACCAGGGAGATTTTCTGAAGACACCTTGGAGAATTTTGAAAGCCTTCTATGTACTTCTCACGCTTGGATACATAAACAAAAACCCAAACAAAACCTGGTGCACAAGTAATGTGCTCTGTTTGTGTTCAATCTCCTAACCTGTAGGCTTAGAAACCAGGATACCCTCCAGCTTTTTGATGACTGCAAAAAGAAGGGATCTAATCTGTGAATCTGGAGCCAGAGAAGAATCCTAAATCCTGGAGACACTTGATTTAAGATACACTAAAGCCCTCAGCAATACCCATCATGAAAATAATTTAGGTAGCTTCTGATACAGGATAGGGGCATGTTTGGTATAATACTCAGTTCAGAAGTACTTTGTCTTCCCATCTATTCTGTAGGGAGCTCTAAAGGGACTTCTTCTCTGGAAAGGAAAACCGATCCAGGATCGCTTTTCTCTTTTGAGAACAGCTGCTACCACTGCTCTTAAATGCTCTCCCTGACACTACTGTTTGGAGTGCTCCAGAATTGCCCACAGCACTGGAGGAACAGGATATATTCTTCAAAGGAAACAGTGGTATTCAGTGACACTACACATTGTACAGATCACATTTATTAACTGGATGATTTAACTATAGTAAAACTGTGAACAGGTTTGGAGGATAGAACAACTTGTGTAGGTTTGTCAAGGAATAAATACTTAGTGTTGAAGAACAGAAAGGAAAGATAATGGCACAGTACAGACATACTACTGGAAAGAGCCAGTAAAGGGACAAACTGGAAGGACCAAGAAAAAAATTGGACATGCTAAAATGGTACCTGGTTATGGAAAGAGGACAGAGTGTTTTTTAGGAGGTACATGTGCTACCTTACAAGAAAATCAGCAGTTAAGGGCACAGTTGTTACCCATAGTGGAAAACTGGTTGTAAGCCCAGTGTGTTGGATTGTGTGGCAACGTAAGGATAAGACTGGTGTCAATAAATTGACATTTATGATACATGTGTTCTTGATCAGGAGGCTTTTTAAAAAAAAAAGACTGGAATTTGTGGATTCTGGGTTTTGGTACCATGTTTTAATTAATGCCTACTCTTCAGGGCTTTTGCTCCTCACCTTCTGAGACCAGAACATTTCCCTTCTGTGGCCTAATATTTTTCCTGAGCTCTTTGGTTGGTTGGTTGTGCTTTGTTTTTTCTCTTATTTTCTTGAAGACCCAGAGACTATTGACAGCTGAAAATGAGATGTGTGGTGCTTCCAGTGTGCCTCTCAAGTTCACAGCTTGCTGATTCTGTGCTCAAGAAAGGAAATTGAGCTTTCTTAAGGGGTGGGATGAACAGAAACTGGGAATACTGAAATTGCTTGACTTTGCCTGCAATACATTATCCCTTGTTTGCCATCATGAGGAAATACTGGCTAAACACATGCCTTTAGGACATTACTTCACAAAGGGACATACCTGAACTTTTCTTCTCTCTCCCTGTGGCCTAATACTTTTTATGTCAGTACTGATGCTTCATACTAGAGACTTCACACATGAAGCATTCTGTGGACAGTTCCCAATGAAACAGCCTTTGCACTGCTACTGGCAGTTGCCAAGACCTGGGGGCACCCTTCCCGACGACCTTCTGATTCTTTTCCCCTGCTCATACACTTGATGATCTAGTTTGTTTGGTGTCAGAGATTATGTGACTGAGGGATGCTGGATTTTACACATCCATGTGGGAAGACAAAGAGTGTCTAAACTGTTCCTCAGGAGATTTTCTGAAGTTCTTGACTCAAACAGTCTATAGTGCAACGCTCTGGGATTGAATTTATCTCCACCAAGCAGTTTCAGTTCTTAGTGATTACCTGAAAGTGAATCATTACAACAAATGATTTCTGTGGTGTATCTGAGATACGACAATTTGATTTTACCACGTGTTTCACATAGGAATTAATTCCAGCATAAAGTTGCTGTCTTAAAACAGGAACATTTTATTTATTTGCTAGGCCACTACTACTATATGTGCTACTATTATGCAACAAGATTTCTCAAGTGAAAATTCCTCAGACTGAAAACTACATTTTCTGTCTAATGGGTTCTAAATTATACATAAACTGTGCAATTTTCAAAGGTGATGCAATTTCTTCTGTCACAATGTCTTGTAATTTGGAGGCTGTGTCCATTAAAGTGACAATTCTGTACAGATGGACTACAATACCCTCAGTTTCAAAAACATCAACCTGCAGTGCTATCACATGACGGCTAAAGATTTCTTAAATATTTCTGCCTGTCTTTATCTGGGCTAACAGCAATAGCCGATGTTAAGAAAGATTGGAGTCTTCTATTAAAAACAGTTTTTGATTGTGGTTAGTATACAAAAAAAGGAAAAGCCAAATATGTGAACATCTTACCATTCAGTGTCATGAATTAAAGCATTTTCTGCTTTTTGTTGTTATTTTGTAGCCCAGCATTTTATTTACATGACTGTCAGCATGCAGCACCACGAGCAGGTACCGTCCTCTCCCCCATTGGCAGAGAGATTGGAAACTATTGATTTCAGCAGTTGGCATTAGGACCCTTTCTGTGCCTCGCTGATGGTTAAGAGATATATGAGGCTTCATCTCAGATTTCAATTAAGTCTTCTAAACCCAAACAACACCACCCCACCCCCAATTTATGTTTATACAGTTTAATTAGATTATCTGAATCTCATGGTTTTCTTTTTTCTTTTTTTTCTTACAGAGTAATTGTGGCAAACTCAGTAATCAGCTCTATTAGCAGATCAATGAAAAGGCTTAGTGGTGCCTGCAGCAAGTGAAAACTAGGGGAGTGGTTCTTTTGTAATGCAGGCATACATGCAAAAAGATACCCGGCACAGCCCAGTGTAAATTACTTCTGGAAGCACCACAGTCTCAGGAATAATTGCCTTGCCCAAGGGGGGGGAAAAACCCAACAAAACAAAATAACCCCAAACAAAAACCAGAAAAAAACCCCAAAGCCATAAAATGAAGGATTTTGATTTGGCTTCAGAAAGGTACAGCTGTAACGCACTTGTGGCAAGCAGCATCCGCATATTGTGTTATGGTGGCATCCACAAACAGAATCAAATAGGTCTGCTCTCACTTTCCCTTCTGTAAGTAAATTGGGATTTGCAAACAGAGAGGTTTTCTCAGATGCACTTGTGCCTGTCAGTCTGTCTTACACTGTTCCCAAATAGGAGACTAAAAGGGGAAGTTGATGCTGCTCCCAGTGTTTAACTGATTAAGGAACCCAAAAGCAACAACTGTGCTCTAAAGGATACCTTGTTCTCTTTGTATGGGACAGAATAGGGACTGGGTATGTACCTCTGCTGTGAGAATCAGCTGTGCAGATTTAGGAAGGCAGAAATCTAGTCTCTTTTTTCACATCACCTGAAAAAGGATATTTAAAGGGCTAAGAAGAGAAAACATAGTTAAGGTCACTTCCCCCCACTTGCAGACTGTATTTTAGAAGCCAAATTGGGTATATTTTTTTCTGTGCAGATTCAGAGCATTATGAATTTAGCTTTAGCTGTCTTTGTGCAAGTTGGATTCACAAGAACCTAGTGAATTTTTAAAAGCATCTTGGCACTGAAACCCCTGCTGATATGTGTTGTTAGAGAGATACAAGTCTTTATATCATACTTTAGCAAGCAAACAAATCTGATTTTAAAATGGCATTCTATCATGCCAGTATTTTAATGAAACCTGAAACAATAACATCACTTCAGAAGCTAGAGGAAAAGTGATTAAAAGGGAGTACACAGTGTACACTTCTGCAACAGGTTATTAATGTTGGATTTTTTTCTGATAATCTGTCATTTCACATTAGCACTTTATCAGTTTTATTTTTTTGAGTTTTATCTTCCTTTTCATGCTGACTTGGACGCTGACACTTTAATTTTATGTGCTTACCTATCTGTTCTTGTTTGTATTTACTGCAATTCTTCACTACTTTTATTGTTAGGCATTTGCATCTGTTAATAATAGCAGATGGGATAGGGAGGAACATAATTGCATGATTCAGCAGCAGTTCATGTCTGTTTAATCAGTAGCATCTCACACAGAATGCATTTACTGCATGATTGCACTGTCATGTTTGACACAGATGATGGATTACTACTCCAAATAAGCTTTCAGTATTTGTTCATTCTATACACTACTAAATTATACGTTCCTTACATACACTCATTGGAAATGTCTGACCGTAATTACAATTCAGCCAGCACTATCTTGATTCTAAAACAGTATCAATATTGATTACTTTGTAGTCCATTCCTCCTAGGTTGGCTGATATATCAGTTGTAGCGTGTAATGGCATTCTCATATGAATCTAGTATTACAAACTCTCCCTTAAGCTCAAAGAAGGGATTGTCTGCTGACCGATCCATTTCTATAATATTTTTCATTATTGTCAAGATGTTCATTTGAGGATCAATGATTACTAAAAATAGCTTTGACTGATTGGTCAGACCCACCAGATTTCTATTGTATCTTTCTGATGTGTTTGTTTTGATTTCAGAAACGCCTGTCATTCTTCTTAAGGGACTACAAAGACCATCTAGTTCGAACCCCCTGCCATGGGCAGGGACACCCTCCACTAGTCCAGGGTGCCCAAAGCCCCATCCAACCTGGCCTTGAACATTGCCAGGGAGGGGGCAGCCACAGCTTCTCTGGGCAGCCTGTGCCAGGGCCTCACCACAATCACAGGGGAGATTTTTTGATAATGTCTTATCTAAATCTTCCCTCTTTTAGTTTAAAGGCATTATCACTTGTCCTATCCCTGTTAGAGTCCCTCTTATTTCAAAGCACAATTTTATTTCTTCCATTTCAGATGTGTTTAAGCATGGCAAAAAAACACTTTAAAGGCTGTGTGTTTACCACCTAGCCCTGAGGACTAGTGGCATGGCATGGCTCATATGATGTACAGCTAAACTTTAACATCCCCCTAGCAGAGAGGATACAGACACAGGCTATCTGCTGGAGAAGAATCTTTCACCATCCACTGAGCTATGTCCAAGAGGAGTGCATCTATACTAGCAAATTAAAAGGTGACATTGCCAAGGCAATGGAGCTCTGGCACCCATCCTGCTAAATCACCACACTGGTACCTGGCATGGTTTTATTGTAGCGCTCTTTTGGACAATGCCGAAGCGTAGTATGGGAAATCCCATGGGCTGGGACCTGCTCCTACCCTGGAATCAAGGGAAATTTGTGGTTTCATTACGTATGTCCTGCAGAGAGCTGGCTCCAGGGCCAGGTTACCCTCCATACTGCTTTCTAGCTAGAGGTAGCTTCAGTGCCTGGGGCAGTAGTAGGGCCAAAACCCTAGCAGGGAGCATGTTACCAATTCAGCGATATGGATGCTTGTATGTTAGTGCCTGAGCCAGTGCAGTGCAGAAAAGGTCCAGAAGAAATTAATAGTTTCCTGCTGTGTGTGACTGTAATAGAAAGACATTGAAAAATTGATGTACTAATTAAGATATTGCAAAGATCTTTTATATTTCCCTCTTTAAAAATGGAAATCCATGAAACTCAGATACAGTGCATTATAAACTGCATATGCTGGATGTTCTACCATTTCAACATTGTTCATTTGAAGTTTTATGTATTATTTATAGTAGAGAAACATATGGTGGGACATCATGTTAGGTATTTGTATTCTGGACAGAGTCTGGAGATAGAAACACCTCAGTTTTTCTTAAGAGCAGTTACAAAAAAAGCCATTTAGCTTCTTAGCTCTGCAGTTCTACTTATTAGCAGCAAATTAGGATATATTAACCAGTTCTGTGGTGTGGAGCAAATGGAAACAAAAGATTTGAATCAGACTTCTCTCTTCCACTCTGTCTCCCTGTCTTCTCAAGAGTTTCAGTTCCCACTTGTTCTACAGATAATTTCACCTTGTTTCTTCCAAGTCTTTGTCCATCACCTAGAAGCTGCTGTCAGCTGAACTTGGTATTTTTCTGAGAACACTTCAGCAAATTGTTTTTTTTAATTCTGGAGAACAGGGTGCAGCTAGGCAGCATTCCAGCAACCTGCTGGATAGCCACAGACTTCCGAGACCACAAGCAAATGAGATATGTTGTCTACCACACATCATTTACTGGAGAATAAGTTAACTTTGCAGAAGACCACACAAATTACTGTATTACAAAAGAAAGAAAGAAAAAAAAAGTATTATCTTTAAAAGGAAGAGAAACAATGTCACTGATTTTTGCAATACATCAGATTTATGAGTGACAGATGTGCATGATCAGAAATAGCTTCTTCAAAACTGTGAAACACCCCCCTTGTCTTCACCCCAGGCCCTGTTCCTCCTCAGGCACAGCTGAGCCAGCAGGCGAGAAAACCTTTTTAAACCTGCAGAAGGAGCAACACGATAAATGTGGAGGAGGGAAGTCTCACTTAATGTTGAGTTTCATAAATGGAATTTTGAAGCAGGCTGTGAGGACAGGCCTGAGCACGTAACTCCTTTTGTTTATTAAAGGTGGACTAGTGGCTTTGTAAGCAAGCAGGGAAGAATAAGTGATGGTGTATGAGCACCATGGGCTGATTCTGGTGAGGCTTTTAGGCTGAGATGGCAAAAAAAGATTAAAAGCGACAGTGGAGTTACTGTGCTGTAATTGATCATGATATATGCAGTAGGTACTGGCAGAGGACTTTTGAAAATAGTATATTATTTCAATAATACTTGTCTTACTTCAGTTTGTACATTTTTAAAGTGTATGATTTATTGAAGTCTCCATTAGAGCTGAAGAACTTTGTGTAGCTGATGGAAGCAGTACTCAGATATTTCAGTAACTGGCTTCAGGCAAGCAAAACGTGTGATTCCTGGAAATGCTATTTCTAAAGAGACATTATGCACTGCAGTTCTTTTCTACTTTTGGCCCAAGTGTTTGATTTTTTTTTTTGTCCTGAGTGAAGACACTATTTATTTAAATATAGCAGGGTACTACTGTCATTGCTTCTTACGACAGATGACCTACTCCAAGGGTGGGGGTCAGAAATGCTTGAGCTCCCTTGAACTTCATCTTACTATGCCTGTTCAGTAAAATAAAGAAATCCTGCAGCTTTACAAATGTTAGAGCTGCTTGAAGCCATAGAAATTACTTAGACTATAATAAATTATTATTAACAAAATTTACAGTATCTTTTGCTGCATCTTTGGGTGGTGATTAAGGTCACCGGTAAGGCAGACTTTCAAAGTAAATTACCTTATGTGCTAGTTAAATTGTTAATATATAAATACTTCATTCTTTTACATTTAAAGTATGTACAGCAGGATAAAGTATGGATAAAGTGTGTATAGCAGAATGACTATCCAGAGCCTGTAAGATAGTTACTGGCTGAAGATGGATACCTAGGGCTTATACAGTACCAGTGAATTAGTGGTGTGGAGACCTCAGTACTGAGCCTTTAATGTCTGTACAGTTAGAATGATACAATGGTCCCTCGTGTGATTTCTGGCTCTAGTCAAATAATTCCTGGCACAGTTCAAAAGAGCACTTCAGAGGCAGTTTGGAGGTTATCATCTTCTTCTGTATTGTACTACTTAGCTTAAGGACCATAAAAAATAAGCTCTGGCAGGCTTAATTTACTTGTATATATAGCCCTAGTAGTATTGGAAAGCACTTAGCTAACTCCTAATTTAATATTCTCACTTGCTTTCTGATTAGTATTATAATAAAGCTATGGGAGAATGAAGAATTACAATAATGCCCAAAGAGTATGAAGGAGCTAATAAATCTGAAAGTCAGATCTTGGATAAGAAACTGTTAGAAATGTAATATACCATTTCTGAGAAATAGGTGCTGCCCTTTATAACACCTTATGGGTTAAAGTGTTTTCTGAGCTTCAAAAAAGGAAACCATGCTCCAGGTACTACATACCGAGACTTACCTCCTGTATGGAAGGGCATGTGGACAATGAGAGTTCTGCTTCACTGAGCTTTTATGATTAAGGATCTTTTTGATGCTGAGGAGGGAAGCCATAAACAGGAACACAGAAAACCCAAACAAGGAGATGGTGTCAGAGACCAAAAGTCTCCAGCTGCTGATTGACGTGCCATCAAAAAAACGCAGGCAGAGCTTTGGTGAGGACTTCGTGACTGATAAGGGAGAAATGAGGAACATGAGGATTTGGGACATTCAGGAGAGGCCAAAGCAACTATGCAGAGTTTACAAAGGAATGTTTTGGGGAGGGAACTGGAGAGGACCAGAGCTGGGACAGGCAGAGGGGTATAAAAGAGATGGTCTTGTGCAAAATGGGGCACTTGTCTGACCACCACAGGCTGTCCTGTCTTACTTACAGACACTTAACTCCCTCTCTGCTCATGAGAGTCCTGGCAGAGTTCAGCTGGGTGCTGCTGAGCTGCAGGTGCCCTCTCTGTGGCAGGCCCTGATAGTATCTTTGTGTGTGCCCAAGGATGTGCACTTCTGGGTGAACCTGCCAAGGAGAAAGTGGCTGCTGTGTCCATTAGTCTGGGACAGAGGAACACCCAGGTGATGGAGCTGCTGGGTGCAGTAGTGCCTTATCCCTTAACACCATGTCTTTTATGCATTGTAAAACAGGAAGGAAAAAAAAATGTTCAGACTCATTCTGGTTAAAAAATCCATTTGAAAACAGGAAGAGTAGAAAATACCTATTTCTGTTTGCTACTTTGATGAAAGCCGTAGTCCAACCTGGAACCAGGCATTAGTAGATGTTGTTTTTTCAGTGATTAAAACTTCCAGTGTTTGTAACAATCATGAAGTTAAACTACACTGGATTGTAAATGGATGGTCTGTCTTAATCTTAAGAGCACTCAGAGATACTGTAAGCTTTTACAAGTATCTTGGGTTTTGGTTCTTTTGTTGTTTTTTGGTTTT
This sequence comes from Zapornia atra, assembly GCA_013400835.1. NCBI lineage: Eukaryota > Metazoa > Chordata > Aves > Gruiformes > Rallidae > Zapornia > Zapornia atra. Next base: position 35,773 of record VZTU01030668.1, read on the forward strand.
CTTTTTAAGGTCCAAACTTTGGTGTTACTCTGTAATAAGAATAATAATTTAAAAAAAAAGCTGAATTTTGAAAATACAAACATTAAAATAATCTGTATGCCAGCCAAGATAGTGTCATAGTCTCCTGAAGAGACTTTCCTGTGACACTTTCGGCAGTTGAACTTCTCGGTGTCAGTCATCTGTTCAGGAAGGGATGCCACTGCATGACTGACAGTTCTCATATCAGCACAGGATTGACCATAGAGCTCTTTAAACATGTTGTGACAGAAACAATCTGAGCCAGCTTTGGCGGGGTTAGCACATTAAATTACTAATGTCAGACCTCAACAGTGGGTACAGAAAAAAGTATAATGCTCTTGTATGGGCCTCATGTTGAAGGAAGAAAGAAAGAAAATATCCTTGCTGCTGCTGTTCCCTCTAACACACAGTTGGGAGTTTGTGAATATAAGATTAAGAGAAGGAGCCTTTGCTCCCAAAAGTATAAACTGCAATGATAAAATATACTGGTGCTTCATTAAGTGAGTGAAACACTTAAATATTATCAATATTCAATGCTATTAATATAGAACTTCCAAAGAACATGCTGTGTACTAATTTGGACCTCTCGCTGTAAAGAAACACGCTGGCTCTGTAATTGGATTTGTAGAGATCCAGTCTCCTGGCTGTGAAGAACAGGGTACCGGAATGAAATTGAAGGTTTAACTGGTTTCAAAAGAGACTCAGGAGAGCCTTACACATGTATGAGGCAAGATCTGAGTATACAACTGTAAAATTAGATCCAACTTCTGAATCTCCCCAAATTTTACTATATTGACACCTTTCCATGTTTAAAAAAAAAAAAAGAAAAGAGAAGCAGGGATCCCTAGCTCCAGACAAGTCAGAGTAAACTCTTAAGGAAGGATGTTTCTAATGAGGAATGTATAGGAAAATAGTAATGACTCTTGAAAGAGTTTGAGTCATTTATAATCTGAAGTGAGCCACATGTTAGAGAGCACTCAGGTGACAATCGGGACTGTGGGGTGACACAGTGCCAAGAGGAGGTTCCCTGACATGAAGGGACAGCGTGTGTCTGTGGAGATGTGAAGCTCCTCCAAAAACACTTGCCTGAGATGGATTTGCCTTTGAGCCAGTGTACAGTTAGCAGCAGATCCTCTGGAGAAGTTGTGATAGAAATTTAGTTTTGTGTTGTGAAAGATTTTTGGATCCTAAACTTAAGATCAGCCCTGTGAAAATACAGCATGTGAGTAACTGCTCTTAATGGGGATTCACACCTGAGCTCAGCTGGGATGCAGGATCTTCTCCCTATTGAAGAAAATTTTTTTTCTTAAATGTGATCAAGACTTGCTCTTTTCCTTTCAAGTGAAAGTGACTTCACCTATGCTTTTCTCCTACCTTAAAGACAACAGTATTTATTACAATTTTCTCCTTGCTGTATGTGTCTCAAGTTCTGTATCTCAGGCCGAGTCAGTATGCCTCTAAAAATTCATGTAAAACCAAACAGAATGCCAAGGGGACCCTACACAAGTAGTTATGCTTTAGAGCCATGTTACTGGGGCCTCTCTTTCCTTCATGTATTAACTTATGTGTCCCTTTCTACCATGCGGCAGTGATTTGGCAGGAAAAGCTGCAGTTATCTTTATCCCAATAAAGGCTAAATGAATAAGTAAGGCAGTGAAATTGAATTCACTCCAACTCAAGAGGGGCTTGAAATTAGGGGATTTAGTTTCCTGGAAGCATCTTTCTCTGGATAAGTGAAATTCTGTAGTTTTAGGTTAGTTTTGGTTTGAGGTTGTGGTTTGGTTTTTTTTTGTTTTGTTGTCTTTTTTTTTTTTGTCTAGGATTTAAAGACAGATCTTTTCTTTTGCAACAAATAAAAATATATATTTTGTTTGGAGCCCAGTTGCACTGTGACATAGTTTGCGTGTTCTTATTTGCCCTCCAAGGACATCAGTGTAGGGATGCCTGGTTTCTGATTTAGGCGAGGCAAGTGAAGGAGAAAGATTTCATGCTGCTTAGATCAGGCAGTTTTGTACATAAATGGAACTATGACTTTAATAGTTTGAATAGGGATGTAAAAACAATCATAGAAGCAAGTAGTGAATTTTACCTTTCCGTAATAAGGTATTTGACAAGGATGGTTTGTAGTACTTTCTTAAGCCTGTTCCAGAACATCTGGGAAGGCACAGTGCTCCAGCCAAGCTGCATTCTTTCTCATGACAGAGTAGTATTAGCACCTATGTCTGATGTAAGACAAACAAGCAGTATTCCCATGCAAACTAGTCCTGCTTTTGTTAAATGTTTGTAATAAGAAAAATTCTTGAAGGAGCACCTCCAATCTATCTGTACAGTTCCATTTCTGTTCTCAGCAAGGTTCAGTTCAAAGAACAGGAATAAAGAGTCGAGCATATCTTTGTCTTCTTTTGAGACTGTTGTAGGCTGCAAGTGCAGTTGCAAAGCAGAAAAAGGAGTTGTAGCTGCAAGCTGGTGCTTATAACAAAAACTTGTTTTTTTCATTTCAAGCACAATTCAGTGTGTACATAGCAGGGTTAAACTGTGAACTTAGAAGCAGCAGTGGTAAGTTAACCCTATTTTTAATCATTAGCATATATTGCTTTTTTTTCAGTTTGGTACTTGCTTTCATGACTAAATAGTAAGTTCTACATTGCTTGCATGTTCATACAACTTGTATATGGACACATTATAAAACCAGAATATTCAAAATTTCTCTGTATAAATATGCTAGGAACTAAAGGAAAATGCTGTATGAAATATGTTAATAAAAAGGAAATTAAGTCTTAAAAATGAAATAGTTAATAAAATCAAGCCCAAGCAGTGGTCATTCGTTCCCCATGCATTTCCTAATACTTAGTGTTGGGGGAAAATAAATACACATATAGGTATAAAAGACTTTTCTCAAATCCTTCTAAGACTTGAACTGTGAAAGGCTCTTATTTACTAAATAGTTTAATTTTACCTATAAATGTTGTTGCAACTAGCCCTTTAGTAATCCCTAAAGGAAGTCAAATAGCTAGACACCTTGTCGAATCTGATTGCTCTTTCCAAAAGCATATGTAATTCCACATAGACTTCTCTTCACTTTTGAACATAGCCTGCTGCTTCTGTGTAATTACTCTGGGCCGAGCTTCAGTGCAGTTAATTCTTCCTTAGTGAGAGATATCCTTTAGTATTTGTCTGTTTGTTTCTAGGTTAATTGCAATGCAGTCAAGTTAGGGAGGTTTAAAGTGTTGCTCAGAGGGATAAAAAGCAAGGCAATACCATGTGCTGATTAGAAATGGCATGACAAGAAATCTCCTGCTTTGTTTTATTCTGTCATGGGAAATTTTATTGGTTGGGGGGAAATATCTGGGCTTGGGACACATGATGCTTTGTTGTGCGTTAGGCCCAGTCAGGAGCTGAGCCCCACACAGCCACTGAGCTGAGCCACCCACAGTGGGATAGAGGAGAGAAGGGAGAAGGGGAAAGTGAGACAACTCATGGGTTGAGATAAAAACAGTTTAATAGGTAAAGCGAAAGCCACATGCACAAGCAAAGCAAAGCCAGGACTTCATTCACTGCTTCCTATGGGTAGGCAGGTGTTCAGCCATCTCCAGGAAAGCCAGGCTCCATTGTGTGTAACAGTTACTTGGGAAGATAAATGCCATGTTGTGTTTATGTTTCTCTGCTTTCCTCCAACTTTTACTGCTGAGCATGGTATCATATGGCATGGAATATCCCTTTGGTCAGCTGGGGTCAGCTGTCCTGGCTCTATCCACTGCCAGTACCTTGTGCACCCCCAGCCTACTTACTAAAACATGGAAGGCCTTGGCTGGGTGCAAACACTGCTCAGCAACAGCTAAACTGTTCCTGTGCTATCAACTCTTTTGGTCACAAATCCAAAACACAGCACCATGGGAGATGCTGTGAAGGAATACACCTCTATACCAGTTGAAACCATTACATACCTTCCCATTCATTTATATGGTACCATGGCTTGGGTAAAAATTGCTGCACAAACTGTTAATTTTCTCCTAATTGTGTCTTTAGTGGACATATTTTGAAGTTATTTTGAAAGTATGTATGTGTGGTTCCTCTATAATGACTTTTTTTTCTTTCTACAGCAGGTTCTTATTTTACTTTAAAGCTTACAATACTTCATCAGCTTTTAAAATTGTCAATGCATATGGCTTTTTTACCATAATTATAATCTGCTGAGGAGTTAGATCAAATCCTTGTTAGATACGTGATTTGTGCTTTATCTGTACAGTGTTGGCCTTGTTAACATCCTTTTCTTTTACTAATTTGTATCTCTGCATGCCTCAGAAGTCCTTTAATCATCTTGTTTAGATTATGGGAACTACACTGAAACTTTTTGTTTTTCATAGCTTAATTGGATGCTGTGTTAGTATGCAAAGTGGACTTCTCTGTAGATGGTAGAGCTGTCAAGTAATGCTGCCGTAGAGTGAAATACCCTGAATTAAATCCTTCGCCCCATTGAAGTCAGTGGGATATTTGCCTTTGTATTAAGATTTCACTCTTGGGTACTTACATACCAACAGCAAACTATTTAGGAAAGCACAGTGTAAAGTCTTTGAAGGAATATGCTGTAAATTCAACCTTAAATGTAAAATAATAAGTGTAAGGAAGGGAGTCTTTGCTGCAGCATATTTCTTGCTCACAACCATCTCTTGTAAAGTCATCTGATTTTTTTTGCTGGCCTTTGCTGTTGTTCTGCCTGGTCTTGGTGCCACTTCCTCTAGGAAAATATCTTTCTGGTGATATAAGGAAATGATACTATAACATAAAATAGATAGTACATTTATAATACACTGCCTAAAGGAATGTACAATGCAAGCTTATTCTGACACCATATTAAATTTTGTATCACACTCTCTGTAGCATTAGGAGTGCATGTTTTTCTCTTCCATTAATTTTACTTGGATTTAGTGACGATTTCTGAAAAAAAAAATTTAAAGGGTGGTTGGTTTTATTTGATGATAACAATACTAATAGCATTAACAATGCTTTTCAGATAATAAAGATGCTGAGTAGTTGTATCGTAGGCATCCTGGAGGAATGTTTTCCTTCCTGATATGGGTAAATTTCTCCCTTTCCAAATCCCCAGAGGTGCTGGGAACAATGAATTGAATTAATTGCGGGTGGATATCCTCAGAATGTCTTGGTATAATTAGAATGAGAAACAATGGAACCAATACCTTGCACTTACTCCCCACTTAGGGGAATACAAATTAATTGTTGAACTTTATGTATCCAGACTGTTTGTGAAGGTAGGAAATAGTCACGGATCACGTCTATCTGTCTACAGGCAGCATCCGTCTCTAAAGGGACTCTAGTCCACTGTGACAGAATCCCTAACTGATTTTTTTCCTGACTTCAAACACCTTCAGCATCTTTCTTTGAGAATAACAATGAATTTAGACTTCATTTATACTTAACACTACCAGCTTTCTTAAGAATTGCATGTTCAATCTGTAGTTGGTTGTTTCACATCCTTTGTTACGTAGTATAGCTATACTATATTGCAGGCTGCATTGTGCTGCTTTCTGCAGTCCAGGAAGAACAATGGGCAGACCGGTTTTTTTTAAGTACTGTAAAATTTTTGACTGAAAATTCAGTAGCTGCAGTCTATTCCCCATGAACTGCAAGTGGTGGTGTTCTGAAAAGCAGTTCTGGTTGCGTAACTTCTTATTCCTACAGAAAAATACAAAATCTTAAAAATTGTCAAGTGAAAAGATACCTGTTTACTTGACTATGGACTTGCAATTATAGGAATTATCTGACAATTTTCTTCCAATCTTCCTCCACCTTTGGCACTTGCATCTATCTGAGGTAAAGCGTAGCTTAAGTAAATAATTTTAGCATATTTTGATGCACAGTATGTGAATTCCCAGTGAAAGAAAAAAATGCTGAATCTTCTCCTTGCTCTTTTTAAATTTTTGAAGAAGATGAAACCTGGGGATGGGAAGGAGGGAAGAAAATGACACCAAAAATTGAAAGTGAGAAACGGCATTTTATTGCTGAATTGAGCTGGGGCAAAATCATTTGTCAGTCATTTCCCATCAGCTGCATCTGCAGCTGATGGAAAGATTTGATTAGGAAGTACATGTACCTTCACAGAGGAGAAAAACAGAAGAATTTTTACGCTAGCGGAACCTTAACAAGAAACAATAGCTGGAAAATATAACTAAAAATGCAAATACAAAGTTTTATATATATGTATTTTAACTGAAAGGCTGATTAATGACTGGATAAAATGTCAGTGTTTATGCCTTTTATAAACTGTTTCTGGGAGTTATATTTTATTCTACAAGTTGTCATATTCAAATAGGTAACTACATGACACTTGGTACTTTATCACAGGAAATTTTAAGGTCACCTACTATATTCAATCTAAAATCTATACAAGTACCCTAATTTCTTATTGTTCTCACATTGATTTATTTTCCTTATTTTTGGAAGAGTTAAAGTGGTATGTAATTGAGCCTGACAATATCTACAAGTTCTCAAAAGAGCTAGAAATCCTCAGAAGTATTGTAGCTGAGGAAAAGTGATTTTTTTTTTGGTGTGGTGTCCCTCATCTGCCACCCAGCGTATCACTTCCATTCCTCCCCTTGCTCCAGATTGCAAATCAACTCTGGAGTAGCATCAGGGTGCTTTCTAAACTCTGCTGAAGATTTCATCAGTGAGTCTGTGTATGCATGAGTCATCACCTGGACAAGCCGTGCTGGTTTGTAGACACAAGACTGCACTGAAATCTGTGATGTTTAGTCAACTTCAGCTCACCATAGTGCTAGTACCAAGCCTTCAAGTTCATTACAGTGTCGTAATGTTGGCTGTAATGGATATAATTTTGCACTTTGCCCCCTCTCTTTCTTTTATCCTGAACTTTAGTAGATTGTGGAGTAATGTTAGACCATCTCTTGCCACTACTGTTGTGATATCCTTTACTGCTGTTGACTTTTCTTCTCTCCTGTTGATCGATGTCAGTAACCCATCTATACGTGATAGTATTATTTTTCTCCCAAACCAATTTTACACACAAGGCACATCACAATTCCTTGTTCATTCAGTGTGATGAGCAGGTGTAAGCAGCCATCTTTGTGCTGAGGAATTTAGAAAATCAGCAACCAAAAGACAAAGGCAAAGGCATATGAAGAATCAAGGGCAATTAAAATATCTCATAAGCAGTGTAGCATTGTGTGGAGATACGAAACTGGGGGGCAAGTGGGATTTGAAGTTTTTAGCTAAACTGATCTAATGACTGGCTACCACAGGAGCAAGTAATGCTTTTCCCACTAATACCTCCTTCTGCATCCATAGCACTATAAGCTTGTGTAGATCAGGCAGACAAAAGGAGGGGAGAAACCCTAATACTATGACAAATGCTGTAACTCCCATCTCCCTAACTGGAGGGTCACACAAGTGGTAATACCAGCCCCAGATTTTATGAACACGTAGCTGTGGGTGAGACCTCTTGTAGCTTTAACACTTTAGCTTATTCTACCTGAATTCTAATAAAATGTAGTTTATAACAAAATGCTTCAGGGCTATTAAATTTCCGCACTAAACTTTAAAAGAGGATACAGTTAAATAATTCTCCTTAGGGGAACTATCATAAGTTTTTTTTGAGGTATTTTATTTCATTTCTATTTTTTATCTGTATGATTACTCGTTGAATTAAATGAAGAGGTTAAGAGGTCTTGGAAGCAATTTGTTGTCTAACTTAAAAAGCAAATATGAAAGAAAAAAAATAATCATTGGCATTACATAGACTAAACTGGCATTTCACAGACGGTGTAATTACCAAAGTGATGCTTTGCAATTAAAACCTGTAAACAGTGTTCACTAAGTAAGGCAGGAAACTGTCCACATCTTCCATACATGTACAATTGTCTGTGGCCTTGTACACTGAGAAAGCTCGTATGTCTTTGTCCCCTGACAGCAGGAGAATCAGCCTGGTATGAAGGGCAAGGGAATGACAAAGTATCTTTTATGCAGCGCTGCCTTGCTTGGAGCTGTAAAACTGATGGGTAATTGAGCTTTCCTCCTGTGATCTACAACACCAAGTTCCTGTGAATGCTTAAGCCATCAAATGAGTTCTAAACTTTACAGTAAATTTTAAAACAGTAAGGTTACTTTTTCGGGTGCTAGAAGAAATCCCGAGTTTCCTAGGTTACTTAATGCTATATAAAACACAGGAAGAGTTAAGTTAACAATTCTGGTTTTTTATAAAGTGTAAATGCATCTACCAAGTTTCTATTTTTGAGAAAAGTCAGGCCAAGAAGATCCTACACGCTTTATATTTAAAAGGAGGAAGCAAAAGATTATTTTGTTTTTAATCACTGTAGTTTATGTATATACCCAGCTTGTAATAGGACCTGCACACAATGAATCTGTCCTTTGGTTATTTAGATTTAAAAGAAAAAGAGATCCTGATTCATATGTAAAACCCATCAGAGTTCTTCTGAGCTCTCCCTTACAACTACTCAGGTAGCTATTACTTTATTATTCATTCATTGCTGTGCTTGGGAGGAAGAGTCCTTCTGTTTGACAAGTGCAAAAAAATTTGATATTTACAAAAATAATCTTATCCCATGAAATAATAGAAGTTGGTTCTATTCACTGCAGCAAGTCAGTCAAATCTGCTGTTTGCCCACATCCTCTGCAGCTGTTTGCAGACTGACAAGTTCCCAAAGCCTGGTCAGATTAGAGGGGGAAATAAAAGCCAATTATTCTTAATGTTAAGAACTCTTCATATCAAATTATTACTTACATGATAGCCATTTCATTTCACATTAATCTACTTCATTACCCCACTTCATGCCATTCTGACTGACATGAGGTATATGTGCTTTGCTGAAATGGTTTAATAACGTCTCAGACCAGGTTCCTGTTGATAATTTTGTCAAAATTGTCGCTGTTGTGTTACAAATCAACTTTTCTCATTGAAATTAACATATTGACTTGATTCTTTGTTGAGTGTCATGCTCCAAAAAGGAGAGGGGGAGAGAGTGAGTGAGTTAGAGTGTGAAGGTACATAATGTTTTGGATCTGAAGCGCCTTTTGCAAGTCATGATCGTGCTGCGATACCCTTGTGCTTTCTGTTTATACCAGCTGATCAAACACTACTTGTTCCCATATGCCTTGTGTCCTTAAATCTAAACTGATACCTTTCTCAATTTGGTATGTACAAAAATACTAAATTATTCATTTTATGATCTAATGGATGAAATGGGAAATGATGTAAGTTACAGACAGGACTAGAAGTGTGGATTATTTTGTTGATTTTGTTTTCCTTTCCTACAACTACAATCATAGTCTGGGTGCATGTCAGCTGCATACAGCAATACTTTAAGCTCTATAGACAAAAGATTTTCTTTGGATTTGTGTCTTATAAATTTCATCTTCAAAGTTTTTCAGGTGTGAAAGTAATAGATTGAATTGCTGACATTATTCTGGTGTTACAGAAGAACTACCGCCATAGCTGTAAGAAGCAACCTACATTGTCTTGAAACAGAACTAGCATTCTCAACTTCTTGAAACTAAATTGAGGAGATTTTATGTATTCTTGAGACTTTTACTGCAGCTGTGAAGGAACAGTAAGGGATATCTGTGGTGCAGGGCTGCAAGAGCAGGGACCTTCCTGGCATGGGCCTTGGGGAGCAGGACAGGCCTTGGGGTGGCAGCCAGGGCCAGGCCCATCCCTAGAGTGGCTAGGCAGGGACACGGTGGCAGGCATCAGCACCAGGCTGGGACGTCAGCCCACATGCTGTGTGGGAGCTCTCTGCCAAAGTCCTCAAGGGAAGTGGACAGCCCTCAGCTACGTTTCCTCTGAGCTGACCCAGAGGGCCCGCAGCCAGACCCCCAGGAGAGGGGATGCTCTCAGGGCCCCTATACTGATACCTGGAACAAGTCACTTGTTGGTCATCTTGCTGATAGGAGGGGTTGCAGTACATGCCCTTATCTGAATTTAGCTGTTTTGAAAAGGTTTGAGTAAAATTATTCTTTGCAAATGCACAAACTCCCTTGCAACAGAAACTTTAATTCTCAGTAGTGTTAAATCACCTTTATTTAGGTGTGTGTGGGGATCACCTGCAAGAAAATACTTCAACTGCAGAACTTCACCTTGAAGTAAATTGATTCTAGTGCAACTTTTATGACCAGCTTTTCTGTCCAGTTTTATTTCATTTACACCTGACTATGTCAGAAGTACTTTGCTCAGAAGGAGTCTGTATCTTTCATACACTGGTGTATATTATTATTAAAGACCATCAGAAATAGCAGTGTTTTTTGATATCAAAATACTGGAAGAAAAATGCCCCCTTGATTTCTAAGTTCTTTTTTTTTCCCCTAATGATTTTATTTCCTTACAGTTTGTAATTGCTGGATTTAGACATTTTGGTTTTATATAATTCGAATTTCTTACTGTGAATTCTTTGAATAAACATGATTAAAGATAACTATTAATAGAAGTATGCCACCCTCTTGTAACTTACTTTCTTCAAAGAAAAGACAAACTCATAAGATTTCTAAATCTCATCCTGTTAGATACAGAGGCTACACCTCACTCTTTTGAGAAAATGTTCAGTAATTGAGAGATACAAATACATTATTTTCAAATAAGTCATCTCATACTGTTTAATTTTGCCAAAAAGATTATTACACATCTGACATAGAAGTTCTGGAATTTTCCAGGAGATTTTGGTGTGTCACACAGGATCAAGAATATCTGTGCTGTTATCTACTTGTGTCAGAATTTTTAAACAGTCTCCCACACTGCTTATGTTTTATAAGATAACTTTTGCAAAATGGATTTTATGATTTTTTTTTTTTAGCTCTTAGTGCAAATATTTTGAGGAGAGCACTATTCAGTGTGTAGAAATTCTTAGAGCATTATTCATACACCTTTGAATGTCTCAGCATTCAGCATCTACAATAAGTTCCAACAAACTCTAAACTTAATTTTCCGACTGTCAGAAACCACGAAGATCTCTCATACCCATAAATGCCACATATTTGAGATACTAAAGTGGTACTTAATAATTTGAAGTATTTTCTTGATTTCATGAAGACTTCTTATAGGAGGTATTTCACAGCCAGCCTTGGAACCACATTAAAAATGTGGGTGAAGATGAAGGCAGAGTGTTTGTTTCTTGAGATGTTACTCCTCACCTTGACAGGTTCTTTATAAATTGAAAACTGGTTTAGCGAAAAAGAACTGTTATGATTACTGAATGAACACAAAGCTTTCCCTTCTCTGCCATTTAACAGCTGGCAGATTACAGAACTGCTTTTGGGGGAGAAAATGTAATAGGTTAGTATTAACAGACAGATACATAAAATCACTTTCTCTCCCAGGGTTTACGTGAAGCAAATTGATGTGCCAGGCTGCACCTTAGAGGGACAGTGCAGCGAGAATTGGCACCTTTCAAACTTCAGAAACCCATGCAAGCCCATAGGTATCTGTTCAACAGGCTAAAGTGTCCAGGCAATAGAGTAGTTGTATGAATGCCTTCAAGAAGAAAAGCCTCTTTTATCTATTTAAATCTTTTGAATTTTTGTAGATGTGATCCTTGCTGTCAGTACAGTCCAGATTTCATCCTTGCTTCATTCATTCATATTCTGTGGGGTTGTGTTTTTATCTAATTTTTAATTGGGTTTTTTTTGTTGTGGTTTTTTTTTTTGTATATCCAAGCAGGTGGGGTTCAAAACCAATTCCTTGGTTGTATATAAGAAGGTTGTCATTCCATCAGATGCAGCAGCACAGAAAACTATGATTTCTGCCCTGAAATAATAACTGTAAAAGGAAAGCTGATCTTAGTGCTTTACTGAGGCATATATTGTAGAGTTATTTAAAAGCAAAACAGGTGTGAAGTGCTCTCTGAGGGACAGCAAGGGGATAGGACAGTGATCACTTAAACATGCAGAAGTTTAATGTCCAGTTTACAAATAGCTGCTGGTGCTCTTTCTCTTATTTGTCTGGGATGAGCAAGCAATCAATACTGTCCCAGCATCTTCCTGCACACCAGGATGTTAACCCCTGTCAGAACAAGGACAGGGGCACTAACAGCCATCTATACTGTTGTTAGATGTATTGCAGCATGGTTTTGTTTGGGCAAGGAGCTCTCTCCTAAATGATCTTGGGAAGAATGACTCAGAAGCTGGTACAGTGTGGTGACTGTTCTGAACAGGCAATCTGGATGCAGTCATCCTGTTTTGCAGGCTCGAAAAGTGTAATAATAATGTGCCAGCTGGCTCCAGATCCGTTCAGTTATAGTGTACAGTGTAGTCGGTATGTCTCCTTATCCTGATCTAATGACTCATATGTACGTGGAATCTCTGGAAGTGAAGTGCCATGTCCAGCAAAACACACAGTCTTCTGGGGCTTTGAGTAGAAGAGACACGTTTTGTTTTTCAGATTTGGAAATCACTCTTACCCCTTTGCACACTTGTAGTACAGAAACAAACATGGTATTAAGGAATTCTGGGACAATTTCAGTATTAATCTCTCGTCCATTGCTTCCAGTAAATAATCTTTTAGACAAATAATAGCAGACAATCTCCTATAGCTGCACATTGAACAAGTATTTCAGTAAACTTCTCCTTTGATATGGCTACCGCCTCACAGATGGCTTCATTGTTCAAATAGCCACAATACTAATTTGGCTGTCAAGATTGTGATAAAACTGAGGAGGATGAAAATACCTTCTGGTGTTCCATATGCTGTTTTGAGCTTAGGGTTAAAATAGAGAACTGCAACCAAAGTGGACAGAATGTCATATTACATAAAAGTATTACAAAGAATTACTGAGTTTCCTCTTAAGTTTGTTTTTTTACCACATTGGTGGTGTTGGAGTCCCAGAAGAATTACAGAGATGGAGAACACATGGAAATTGTTTAACAGTGTCTGTCTGTAAGTGTCAGTTTCAGCCAGTCTCCTAAGAAGAGCTAGATGAGAGTCTAGAGTCATATCCAGATCCAAACGGTCCTGAGAGTTAGTCCTCTACAGGGTAAGTTTGGTTAGACTAGTATTAACAATTAATTTGGTCAATGCAGAATTCATTGGGGTGGGGGATAGTGTTTGGGTAGACTCAGAAATGACAGTTGTGCAAAATGAGTTTGAGAGTAAGTTATAGGAAGAAGAAGGAAAGCTGTGATTTGTACTACAGCGTAGGAAATCTTCACCCATTAAGAATCCTTGAGATCAACTGCAAATGAAATTCAAGTTGGAGGATCAAAATGCTTGGAAATTTCAAATTTCTCAAATGTCTTGAGAAATCTGTCCACTCTCATGTTACCACTCTCCAGTTCCTTACAGCTTTATTACTTAGCAAATGACATTCATAGGTTTCATGCTAATCTGTTTTATTGTTCTCCTGGGAATAATTACAGGTGTTTGCCTGAAGATTGAATTGATACACATCTAAGTGTGGTTTTCACTCTTTTTGGCCGAAGCATGGACTTCAACAAAACTTCTTTCTATGTTTAGTTGCATGGCCACATATTAAAATGAGAGATATTTGCAAGCTTGCCTAGGAACTGAAGTTCAGTGCCAGGTTTACACTGCCGTGTGCATAGGGCGCTGAACTGTATGAGCTGGCTGCTGTCAGCCCCTTTACAGGGTTTGTAGTTGCAAAAGAGGCTGAGCTGGTTTATTTGATAGGGTGAAGTGCTATGCTTTTCTGGCTGCAGAGCTTTTAGGATTTTAACTTTTCACCATACTTCACTGCATTTTGTGAAAGTGAAAGTTGAGTTTAAAACTCTTCACACCCTGCTGCACTGAACAATGGAGATGCACCCTAACTCAGGTTTGAAAGAACTTCTCTCTGTCTGGATTGTTTCTATGCAGCCTCAAACTAAATGTAATAAAAAGCTCTCACCTGTCTTTTCAAGTAACTGTTTGCTCTCACATATGCATGCACACATTTACTTGGTTTCTATGGCATCTTTAACATAATAGCTGTGTGTAAATAATAATCTTACTCCTCCAGAGTGATCCTAGGATTTTTTTCTTGTCAAAGCTCTGACATTTGGGGGTTAATCTTTTTGCTTCCTTTTCATGGATCCTGTATTTGTTTAAATGGTTATCATGCAACTTTGTCACTCATTTTCTTTTAATATAGAATGGAAACAAAGCCTTTCAAGCACAACACTGTTCTAATTTACATTTACAGTGGAGATAAGTTATGGTTTTTTTCATTGTCCTTCCTTATTCTATCAATGCAGTGGGATTTTTAGCAGAGTGCTCTCACGTAATGAACATATAGGGACATCAGCTTGGATGATTCAAGATTAAGGGCTTTTGAAGAAGCTGTTAGGATTCCTTATGTCAAAACTAACTAATTAAAAAAAAACCAAAACACTAAAACAAAATCATCACCACCACCAAACCTTAAGGATGGATTTGCATGACGGGCCACAGATCCTTTTTCTAGAAATGCCACATTTTTTCAGCTAAAAATATGTACCAGAAGGATATACTTAAATGATAGAGATTTTAGGAGTTCTGAAGGTCCTACTGTATTTTACTGAGGTAGAAAAAAAAAAAAAAGCTTAGGGAAAAAACAAAACTAAGCTTCTGTTTATTTAGCCCCTAAAATTCTCCTTTTCTGATTACTGAGGATGCCACAAGTAACTATGTCAAATTGCATATATAGGCTTTTGCTCTTCTTTCCTTGTTTTTCCTCCTCCTCCAGTTTGTTCAAGAGTCCTTTCACCAGGTATTTGTCCTAACTACCATGCAAAGAACTTAACCTTGCAGAAAGGAGGTGCCATTGAAAAACTTTAGGTCATTGTTTCATAATGTAGTTCATTTTTGTAGCTGAACATGTTTTCTTCCTGCTGCTCTTCATTCTTACTCCCACACTGCAGCTAACAAGCATCTCGGCTGCACAGTCATCTATATATTTTTTCCTGTCAAGCTGGGATGTTAACTGCTGTAGGTTAAACGTCCTGCCAAACCTGCATTTACACATGTGTCTGAGGGATTTGGTTGCTTTCAAAGCCAGATCAGTTCTCTGCACTTACTCATAGATTGGTTTTGTAAACCACTGTAAGAACCAAGAGGCCAGCAGAAAATACTACTGAAAATAAGCAACGGCAATTCAGATTGTTGTATTATAAGCAAAGGTTTGGTGACAGAATTTGCCACTTTAAATAGCACTTTGTGTCTCATCATGGCTGGTTAAATAGAAAATCTGTGTTGCATGTTGTGAGGCAGTGACATATAAAAACAGTTTGTGAATTCTTTCTTCCCAGTGAAGTTACCTGAGTCATGAAAGCTTACAAACTCTCATCTCACTAAACATAGATTAAAAGCGATATTTTTATCAAAGCTACACCAATCATCATAAAATAAAGCTGTGGAGTGCAGAATACTTTTCTCTTTAATTTATGTCCATGAAAAGCTGCACATTGACCTGCACGTTACCTGAGGACTTCCCAGGTAGCAAACTATATATAAAGTTTTTGAGATGGTATATTCTTCTGCTCTTACACTTTTATTTTTCCATATTAGTGAAGCAGGGATGAAACTATTTGAAGAAAAGGAAGCAAGTGGGTTTTTTTAAGGGATATTGTCTTACTTAGTAAGAAGGATCTGCAGATATGATGGCAAGCTGGTGATAGCTGAAGACAAGTCCCTATTAAATCAGCAGTAGTGTGTCTATTACTGAAGCTGATTTTTTTTCCAAATTTAATCTGCCATTACTCCTGTCTCGCTTTCTTTCACTCCCATAAGGGTTTCCCTGAGCTTTAAGTACTTAACCTTGAGAGCAGAAAAAGGGGTAAATACAAGGTATTCCACAGTTTGTAATTCTCGAATTGCAGATGACATTGGGTACTTTGCATTAAGCTTCAGCTGTTCAGAGTTAACGATACTTTCTTCTTAATCCTATTTTGCTGAAACATAAAGCATTTTTATTACATTTAATAAACATAGTTTCAAGTGTATCTAGGATATTTGTGTGCAATATGATTACAATTTCATAACTTAAAGAAGAGTAAGATTATGCCTGATTCTGTAAAAATTACTATCCTTACCTGGTATGGCAGATGCTAATAGTTCAAAATTCAATTTGATGTAATAGCCACAATCATTGCAGGGAATGTTGGGAGCAATTGAGAGAGTATCTGTTTGTGCAATCTGTCTCCAACAGTTTTTATTCACAATTCATCTATACTGTTGTATTATGTTTTCTGATGTTTTGCTGTCATTAAGTTTAAGCTTGTTTGCTTCTCTTAATAACATAGTTCTCAATATGGGTCAAACAGACTCTTGTTTCATGGGGTTTCCAGGAAAAACAAATATTAGGAAAAAATAGGCTTTGGATTGCTAGATGTATAAAATGTATGTATACTTGGGTAAGATATATGTAAATCTTTTCATGTGCCACTGCTTTTTAAATAACAAGAATATAAAAATCTTGATTGTGCAATTTGTTTTATTTAATCATGTCTCAAGATAATAGTGCCTTGGTACATTCCTGTCTCCATCTTGAAATACTTGTGCTTTTCCACATAAAATCAGAAGTCAGTTAGCTTCCTCATTCTCTGTCAAAAATCGGGTTTTTATTGTCTCAGTGAGAAGAGATGTCAGAATCAAACATCTGTGTGTTATCAGGCTGACAGGAAAGGAGGTGTGCAAGTAGGTCTCTTAGACCTCTTGTCTCCAGTTACGTCAGCCATATGAGAAAACTTCTGCATTCATTGATCAAATCCATCTGAGAAGCAGAGTTGGTTTT
>VZTU01030668.1:52538-95199 GCA_013400835.1 Zapornia atra
GGGGGGGGGTGTTGGGTTGGGTTTTTTTGGGTTTTTTTTAAGCTAAGGTCAGCTTCAGACTAGTCATACTGCCATTTTGCTTAAAGCATTGCTAATTTCCAGTCTGCTTGAAATTCTGATTTTTCATGCACTTTCATTCTTGTCCCAGCTCTGCTTTCTGCTTGAATATTTCTTATGACCAGGTGTTTGCCTTCCAATGTTTTCATAGTGACTGTATTTTAATCTTCATGTCTCAGATTATAGCTGTAAAAATCTTCAAATATCATCTTCAAAGCTCTCCAGTGCCTTGATCATTTTAGTATCCCTGTTCTGCATTTGCTTCAGTTTGAATTACTCTTATTTGAACACAGATAATCAGATTTCTATGCAGGCTTCCAGATAAGGTCTTGGCAGTTTCATGTACTTATCTTTCTGTTTGATAAGTACCTCGTTTAACACACAGAGATATTGTCAGTTTTACCTTCATATCCTATGGGCTTTCAAGCACAGTATGGATTTGTTTTTTATGAGCTCAGTGTAGGTCTTTTGTCTAATGGAATCTTCAAAGTGGTCTGGTTAAAAAAAAAAAAAAAAAGAAAAAAAAAATTATCTTGGTTTTATTTGTTACCATACATGTGTAGGGTGGGCTGACCCTGGCTGGAAGCCAGGTACTCACCAAAGCCTTTCCAACCCTCCCCCTCATCAACTGGACAGGGGACAGAAAATAAAATGAAAGGCTCGGGGATTGAGGTAAGGACAGGAAGAGATCACTCACCAATTACCATCATTGGCAAAACAGACTCATCTTAGAAAAAAAATCTAATTTATTACCCAAGCAAAACCAGAATAGGATGAGAAATAAATGAGAAGTAAAAACAAATCTTAAAACATTTCCCCTCACCACTCATGTCTTCCCAGGCTCCCGCTTTCTCTCTCTCCTCCCATCAGTGGCACAGGGAGACAGGGAATGGGAGTTGTGATCAGTTCAATAGACATTGTCTCTGCTGCTCCTTCCTCCTCAGGGGAGGACTCCTCACACTCTTCTTCTCCTCCAGCGTGGGGTCCCTCTTTTCAGAGACAGTTCTCCACCAGTTTCTCCAATGTGAATTCTTCTCATGGGTTGCAGTTCTTCATCAACTGCTCGAGCACGGGGCCCTTCCATGGGGTACAGACCTTCAGGACCAGACTGCTCAAGTGTCAGTTCCCACACAGGGTCACAAGTCCTGCTAGAAAACCTTCTCTGGTGTGGGCCTCTCTATGGGTGCAGGTCCTACCAAGATCCTGCACCAGTGCCACTTTCCCATGGGGTCACAGCTTCCTCCAGGTGTCTCTCCCTGCTCTGGCATTAGGTACAGGTGGAATCTCTGCTCTAGTGCCTGGAGCATCTCCTCCACTTCCTTCTGTACTGACCTCGGTATCTGCAAAGTTTCTCACATCTTCTCACTCTTCTCTCTGGGTGCAAAAGCTGCTACTAGGTTGTTTTCCTTGTTAAATAGGTTATCCCAGGGGTACTATGGCTGTTGCTGTTAGGCGTGGCCTTGGCAAGCAGTGGGTCCATCTTGGAGCCAGCTGGTATTTGTTCTGTCAGACCTAGGGGAAGCTTTTAGAAACATCTTGCAGAAGTATCCCCTGTAGCTCCCTTTCCTTATGAAAACTTTCCCATGCAACCCCAGAATGAGGTGGTGTGCTGGAAGAAGTCTTCCAGTTGCATTTTACATGTTGAGAGTTTGGAAGTAATGGTCTGGAAAGATGGTTGAGAAAACAGCTGTTTTTTTCATTGCCAAAAGATCATCATGTTCTTTCTCATAATGAGAAGGACAGACATTACACACACTTGTTCTGACCATACTGGTAAACTGGAAGACAGAACATAGAACACACTGAACTCTTTAGGAAGTGGAAAACTGTGATTTTAATTTTTTTTATGAGAATAGGACTCATGAATTTTGATCTCTGATAGCTGGCAAGTTTCCATTTATAAAATTTATACATTCTCAAATGCTTTTTATAACCTCAGCCTAAATGGTTGTGCTCCACTTGTTCTTCTGTTTCAAGAAGAGAGAACTAAAATCTGGAAATACTATTCACTGATCTCAGCTCATCTGGGAAAGCATGCAGTACATCTGAGGGAAAATAACAAAAAATAAGGAAATAGAAAGTTTTAGCTTTAACTTCAGATTGTCTTTGCACTTGAGAGTTTTCTGACATTGTTTGTACAATATTGACTTTTATGGTCTTATAACCAACGGCAAGACATTTATTACATACTTTATAATAAAAGTAAACACACTAAAAATAAAATCCATCAATCTTTCGTTATTACCTGCACAAGAAAATTAAAATATCAATCTCAATGTGGAAGATGTATTAGAGATTTAAAGTCGCTGCATACTCCCAAATGATTTTCATAGCTGTGCAATCCAATACAATTTTGCACATCCTTAGAGATGGACAGACATAGTTGGGTAAATGCTTGTAAAACAAGAAAGCTGTAGCTTTCAAAAGTGATACAAGTATTTTATCTGGAAAATATTGCAGTGATTTATGAGTGCACAAATACAGAAACAAACATGTAACGGGGAACAAATTTCCTCTTATCCCTGGATTCTATGAAAATACAAGTTTCTACCTGTTCAACAAACAAATGATAAGAGCTTTATTTCTGTAAGCCAATAAGGCTATGTTTTTGGTTTTGGTTTTGAGTTTGGTTTTTTTTTTCTTCCCTTGTTTTGTTGGGGTTTTCTTAAGAAAAAAATCTTAAGTAGGCCCAACAAAGACAGACCTAACAACAGAGTTTTCAGCAGATAAATATTGGGCTATGTTTGATCCTTCAGTATGTTCGTGTCTGTGCCACATAGATTCCTGAATGCTGCATTTGGCACCTTGAAGTGTAAATATGGCTTATCAGGTATTCCACAAACTTGCACTTTGTGTGCTTTGGTTTCTGTGAGTCAACTCTTCCCTCCCCTAAGGTGAAACAAATGAAATCCATTAATTTTTGATGAAATAATTTTTAGAAGGATGTAAATATCCATTGTTGGATAATTTGCAGAGCTTTGAAGGTTAATTGTGTGTCTGATTGGGTGTGTGTTATGTGCATGTGCACTAGTGACTAAAAGTTTCATATTGCATTTCTAGTAGTAGTAGATTCTGATTGTGATTTTTTTGTTTCACTGTGTCTGGGAAAATGTAATAATTTCATTTCAGGGGTAAGAAAGGTGAAAAATCTATGCTGGATTTTTTTTGTTTGTTTCTTTCTTTCTTTGTTTTTTTCCCCTTTTTTATTTTTTTCTTTCCTCTTCCCCCAAACAGATTAATATTCAGCTTGGATCAGTGTCTTGTGTGAGATTTGTATTTTGACATAGGTTCTGGAAAAGGTTTTGGAGAAATCCTGGAATCTGTTACTAAGAAAAAAGCTTGAACTGGAGATTTCCTGTTTTGACACAATGTTCATATATGTGCATGTACATAGTATACATATGCTAAAAGAAACAGACTAAAAATTGAATGTTCACTGAAATCTTTATTAAATATCATAACAAAGCTTGTATATAGAGTGAAAATGAAGTCAGTGATGGTACCAATCGGGAGTAGTTGTTGAATTACACTTCCTGTGAGAGGTATTTCTTCTATTATTTTTCTTATTGTGTGGTTTTACCTTATGCTTAGTATGTACCATCAGCTTTTTAAATAGCAGAACCTAAGCATAAAATTAATTTTATTATTTCTGTGGAACTCGGGGCCCTAGCTGTGGAGCTGTACTTGCTATTACATTAGGTATTACCATTTTGCTGGTGCTTGCATAATCTGTGTTCCAGAAGCATATAATCAAGTTCAAGAATAAACTTGAGTTCAGGAACATAGAAATGACAAAAAAAGTTATAATATAGTTAACTAGCACTTATTGCCAGTGTTTCTAAAGCAGCCTGTTTGTCAGCAAACTTTGTGAAGATGGAAACATAGACTGATTTAAATTGGGGAGGTTCTCTTTTGTTCAATTAAAACCAACTCACCCCCACCAAAGATGGCCAAGTTTAATCAGGCTGCAAAAGGCTTTCTCCTGTCACATTTGACTATTTCCAAGGCCAGATTTCACACAGTACTCCAGCCATGGTCTCACAAGTGAAATATAGAGGAAAATTATAATTTCCCTTGGTCTGCTGGCTGATCTTTTACTCTTCTACAGCTTGGGGTGCAGTTGTGTGTCTTTGCTGCCAGAGCACATTGCTGCCAGGTCCCCTTCTGCCAAACTGTTTCTCAGTCAGCTGGCATCACACTGTACAGTTCCATGGTGTTATGCTGTCCTGAGGGCAAAACTTTACATTTGCCTTTGCTGAATGTCATGATATTTGTGTCAAAGGGATCTTGACAGCCTGGAGAATAGCAGTCCTACCTTTAAGTAACTGCACTGCTCCCTGGTTTGGTGTCATCCTGAACTCGATCTCCCATTGCAATAAAAGCCAGTAAAGAATATCAGCTCTGTTATCAAGCCTCTAGGAATCAACTAGCAACCAGCTACCAGTTGAGCTCTTTACTGGTGGTCACAACACTCTGAACCTTGCAGTCCAGCCAGTTTTCTCCCTGCCTCACAGTACAGTTATCCATTTCATGCTCATCTATTACAAGTCTACTGTGGAGATCCTTGTCAAAGGCTTTGCTGAAGTCATGGTAAACAACATCCCCTGGTCAAACATGATTCACCCTTAGTGACTCCATGTTGGCTCTTCCAGGCTTTTATTAAACTGGAAGTTAAAATCTGGAAAAGATACACAGTTTGCTGGAGGTCTGTCACTGTTAAAATGCAAAAGAGGTCATTACTGTTGAATGTTTTCATTATTGACCTGGACAACAGAGTGCATGCTCAGCATGTTTCCAGGTGATAAAAAACCTTAGAGGAATGGCTAATATACAAGATGATTGGGTTGCCATTCAAAGGGATCTTGACAGGATGGAGAAATAGGCAAACAGAAACCTCACAGACCTTAATGAAGAGAAATCCGAAGTCCTGCACCTGAGGGGAATGAATAACCCCAGACACCAGTACGGATGGGGGCTGACCGGAATGCAGGTCCACAGGGAGCCTGGGGATGCTGGTGCTAACTTGTTCTTGTGGCAAAGGACCAACAGCCTTCTGGGTTGCGTCATGCAGAGTGCTGCCAGCAGGTTTTGGGAGGTGATTGTTCATGTCCACTCAGTATAGGTGAGACTACACCAGAAATGGTTTAAGGACTTGGCATGTCAGACCTGAGGAGAGACAAAGATCTGGAATTATTTAGCCTAGGGAAGAGAAATCTCTGTGGAATCCTATTTAGGTGTGTAAATTCCCTTCTGGGGAGGGGTCAAGATGATGCAGCTGGACTCTTCCCAGTGATGGCCACTGGCAAGATGAGAGGCGATGGACACAAAGTGAAATAGAGAAAATTGTATTTAAACATATGAAAAAAGATTTGTTTGTTTATTTGTTCACGTTGACCACTGCAAATGGTTGCCCAGAGAACCTCTGGAGTCCCCATCTTTGGAGATGCTCAATACTGAAACAGACATGGTCTGGGCAATCTCCTCTAACTAATTCATCTTCTTTGCTTTCCAAAAAGTGTCATATAAATGAAAACAGGCTTTTAGGCCATACTGGTTTTGAGAATAAAGAAGAATGTTGCAAAGGGTAGGACCGTGCTGTTTCTGTCATGGTACTGTCCTCTAACAAATGACCTACATGCATCTACAGTGTTCCATAATAATGTGGAAATCAGCGCTGATAGATCAATTAACCATTCATTGTACATAGCTCCTGGAAATAGAAAGGGCAAAATTGTTTAATAAATTGACAGTGAAATATTACATGCTTTTCAATTGATTCAATATCTGAAATTATTTAAAAACGAAAGGTCAAAATGTACTGTAATGGAGTTTAATGTAAGACATTAGAAACTTTAAAAAAATCAAATATATTGATTTTGTAGTCTTTTTCTAGGTAGAAATAGCAAGTACAATTTTACAGAATACTTTATATTTTTTTTCAAAGCAAATTTCATTTCTTACACCTTAGAAAAAAGCATTATATTATTCCCAGAACAGATTTATTAACAAGAATATCTTTAGATGTATACACCTATAAGTACCTTTCTAAATTAATCTTTTGTTCAGTGCAGCACTTTTAGTTTGGTAGATTGAAGGGCTATTATTTTTCATTTTTTCTTTCCCCCTGAGTTTCTTTTCAAACGAAGCTGCTGCTCTGAGTTGGAGCAGAGACTTTAGTTTCAGTGCCATTCTTGCAAGAAAATCCAGTATTTTTCCTTCTTCTGTTTGTTAGTGATAACTAACCCTAACCCAACCCTAGTGTTCTGTTTTCATGATGAGTATAGTTATTATCCTCCTCAAAAATGATTTTATTTTTCTGTGACTCTGTAAGTACCCTTGTATGTATATCTTCTATTTATGCATGAAACTGCAAAGTACAACACTTACTGTAGTCATGTGGACAGAGTATAATGGGCAGTGCATCGCAGCTCTTAAACATCTTGACATATGCCCTGAAATTTTCTGTAACCCTGATTGTCTGCAGAGAACTTCTGAAATTCCTCCCAGTGTTGTATTTCCAAAGCTGTCAACCATATCAAGGGACTCTGACTTCCTCTTAACTTACCCTTTTTTCTTTGTGTGTGGTTTTGCCTGTGGCCACCAATATAAGAAGGAAATGTTAGGAAACACATACGGGACTGTGATTGAGGGACTATGGGACAGCAAAAAGAAAGCAAGTTTGTTTTTGGCTGAACTTAGGGGCAACCCAGAAGACTTTCCCTTTTTATTTTTTTTTTTTTTTCCCCAGAAGATCAGGTAAAAGAAAAAATAGCATGTATGTTTCTAAAGTCATGTAATACTATAGAGTAAGTGAAGGAAGAGCACACACCTTCATCCTCCTTTCTTCTTTCTCCTTCCTACTTTTCTTAATTTGAACTAAGCTGCCTTCTGACTTGTTGCTGTCAGATTCTGACTACCATATGTGTCACTGGCCTATAAAAACCGAGCAGCTGATTCACAGAAGGGTGAAACTGTTGTCTTTCACTGTCATAAGCACTGTGAGCTGTTTGCTGTTCAGGCCTCTAGTTGATCTTTGCCATTCAGTTGATAATTGTGACTTTTGAGGGGAAAAAAATCCATTGTGTTCTCTTGAAATCATATTCAGATTGAGTCTCTGACTAGTACTTTCAGCAAAGGTTGGGAAATTGATTTTCATAGTTCTATAATTGATTTAAAATCTAGATGCTTTGGGTAAAAATTACTGGGAATTGGTTTGCCACAGACCTCGAAACCTTCCAAATCAATTAGAAGGGATCTCTTTTTTATCCTAACCTTTTAAACCAAATTACAGAAAAACAACATCCAACCAAAACAGGACATTACATTGCCAGAAGTTGTCATGCCAGATCTGAGGTCAGCATGGGAAAAAAATGTATAGGCATTTGTATTTCATTTCTTTCAATTATCAGCCTATCTGTCTAATGTTAGGTGGTTTCTCTGTTACGAGGAATCAGAAAGGGGTGGATGATGAAATCTAATATATCCAACAAAATGAAGGAAACTATGTAAGTGAAAGTAAAGAATTATTGTATTTAGGGTGCTGTGGATATGCTTTCAAGTGGCACTTCATCTGAGAATGAGTAATTTGTTAAATATGAGTTTGATGTGTGCTAGGAATCAAAGTTCACACAGGTTCTTATGTCTGTTGTAATGGTGAAGATAGACTCTTGAGCAGGAAATCTTAGGAGATCAATCTGCTTGACAATCCCATTGTATATGTATTTTGCTTTTAAAATCCTAAGACTAACCAGATTATTTTCTAAATACTGTATTTTTAAAATTTTTTTTTAATATGGGAAGGACTTAAGTGAAGAAAAACAAGATAATACGTGATATCTGAGAACACTCTAATAATTTAGGTCAATATAAAAATTCCATTACCTTCAGTATTTCTATGTAATATGGTCTGTAATTGTTCTCAGTACACATCAAATTATTTCATGAATCAAGCTTCTTGATAGTGAAAGATGCTCTGACACTGGTGATTCTACTACCTTTCTCCAGGAACTGACTGCAGATTCTCAATCCTGTTGACAGTAGACCTCACTTACACTATAGAAAAATATGTATCATTTGGTGAAAACTTGACAATGAAGGTAAAGTTTGATGGGCATATATAACCTTTGCATGTGATAGCTTGGGTTAACTAGAACTCTCATAACCCAAAGATTAAACTATTTTGGTTACTGTTATGAACCTTCAAAGAATAATTCATCTTAGGACCAGGCTAGAAGATGGGCAGATGAATTTTTCTGACTACCTCAATAGACTTCAATCAAAGTTTTAGAGAAGCACATAAATAATGTAGTTGTATGCTTCATCCTGACAAGTGGTGGAGTCCTGTGAACTAGCATACGAACATGGCTGTCATTCTCAGATCGCTCATCTTTTACAGGTTTTTAGGAGGTGGTGGTAAAATCCATCCCAGTTTCAGAATGCCAAATCCTTTTTTTTTTTTTCTGGCGGGGGGAGGCAGTTCTTGAAAGATGTAGTGGTTAGAAGATGCAGAAAAACATCATATTGTAGAAGACATTTTTTACACAGAGGACTGCTTTGCTGCAATACAGTTTCAACAGTTAGCCAATGACAGTTGTCATGTATATGGCAAATGTAGATTTGCTGTGATCTGTTTTCCTTGGGAATTGAGTTTATCAGAAATCATAGTGTCTTTGAATAATGCATTTTTTCTGGGTAGCACACCCACTGATAAAAATAAACGCTGAGTTTTGAGATGTATAAATATTGCTGCATGCACCAGATCTTATGATGAAACTGCTTCTTATTAGTGTGTTTTGTAAAAATATTTTGATTGAAAATAACAGAAAGAGAGTTTCTGGTTTCAAATACAGCTATTCTCCTGTGCCAAAGCATGTAACAAAGTTTTGTTTAATTGCCATGACTAAAGCAGCAAAAATGGGATGATTTAGACAGCATTTTTAATAGTGCTGTAAAACATATAATAGCATATAGAAATACATGCTATAGAGTATAATGGATCGCTGGTACCAACTTTTTGGAATGTGAATTAGTATCTTTATTTTCTTCTAATTAGTCCTATGTCTTCTAATTACTTTATTTTGCACGTGTTCATTCTCATATGTGAATAAAACACTGACTCTCCAATATGAATGAGCACATCCAAATAAATACTGTGTTCTGTTAAGGTGACACGAAAAAGGCTGGGTACCATATTGGTTGCTTCTAGCTTTGGTTGCTACTCACTCAGCAACCTTAAGTACTTCCTGTAATGCCCAGAAATCTTAGATCTCTGATCTGCAGCATTGGTAGAACATTCATCTCACTCATCAATCATTAGTGTTAGGTGGCTTTTGTTACTGTGTTAATATTTATAGAAGATTTGGTGATTTTTCTCATAAAAGGATGTTGTAAGTGTAAGTTTATGGTTTTTTGCCATTTCTAAATTTTCCTATATAATTTGGGTTGCAACTTAAGCGTAATTAAAATCATTTAAATGCCAGCATGACTCTTTGACAAATGAATTAAGGGTGTGCTTTCAATAATTGAACTTACATGGTATAATGGGGCTTAATTAGCATTGATGTATTGATATAATGCTTTACAACACTCTGA
This sequence comes from Zapornia atra, assembly GCA_013400835.1. Classification (NCBI taxonomy): domain Eukaryota; kingdom Metazoa; phylum Chordata; class Aves; order Gruiformes; family Rallidae; genus Zapornia; species Zapornia atra. The sequence continues at coordinate 62,187 of VZTU01030668.1, forward strand.
GGATGTGCATTTATTGAGTAATTAATCCCCTCAACATGCAGGTTAGTGAGGTCAGTATGGTTATATTTATTCTGCGGATGGATAGAATGAGAGAGAAGTATGAGGTGAAAGAATTTGTCCATAAAACATGCAGCTCCTGAAACAATACTTGAATTACATGTGAGCTTTTCAGACCACCATTTCTTTGATGAACACATTTGTCTTTTGCGCTCTGTTCATGACATATTTCGCTTCCTGAACTTATTTGTTCTTCTCTAAAGGAAATTAAACAATTTTAATTTATACCACTTCAATGAAAGGAATGGCATGCCATTAATAACTTTCAAATGAGATCGAGAACAAAACCAATTCCATTTTCTTCCTCCCCAAGACACACTTTTTGCTTTTCCTAGGTGGAGGAGTATTTCCTTTAAATTGATAACTAGATAAGGCAATCTGTTCCAAATAACTAATGCTTACAAATTGTAGTAACTTTCTGAAATTAAAAAAAAAAAACAAACCCAAAAGTCCATTCTTACCCGCCCCATGTCACTGCTTCGTCATTGTTTCCTTCATATTTTCTATTTCTATGAACAATGATTGACGTAATTTATTTTCTAGAACCTGGAGGCATCTGAAAACAATCGGATAATCAAATTTTTAAAATATACTTTAGATTGTAATTTACTGTGAAAGACTAACTACTGGATTCTTTTAAATCGCTATTCTACCAACTGAAATGAAAACTGTACATAAAGTGTCTTCTAGTGCCTCAATCTGTAATGATTTTGTATGAATATTTTTGCAATATTTACAGAATAAAAGACTAAAGGAAGACTCCTTTCATTCTGAATTTGGAGAGAAATAACAAGATACATAGGATATTTAGTTTGAAAATAGATCTGTTAGGAACTTCGCTGACGGGCTCTTAAACTGAGTTTGAAATTAGCTTTGAAAGTGATTGTATCTATTATAATCTGAAAACTTTTGTGGAAGTACATTCCATACCCTAATTTCACCTTATTTATATGACAAATGCTGTTTAAAAAAAAAAAAAAAGTATGCCACCAATTATTTAAGTATAGTTGTTTGACAAGTTTTTTTTACATAATTCTGCAGATTTTAACAAACTTTTTTTTTCTTCTTTCTTTTGACAGTATTACCTAGTCATACTTGTGGCAACCCAGGAGAAATACCTAAAGGAGTACTTCATGGAACAAGATTCAACATTGGAGATAAAATCCGATACAGTTGTATCTCTGGTTATATCCTAGAAGGCCATGCCATGTTGACATGTATTGTGAGTCCTGGAAATGGTGCATCATGGGATTTTCCAGTTCCTTTTTGCAGAGGTAAAAATGAAGATATGAAATATCTCTATAATAATAAGAAAATACTAAAACAGCAGATTTTTTTTCTAACATTCTAAATGTAAATGTACTGCCGAAAACCACCATTTAAAACTATAATCACAATTCGTAAGCAATGACTCTTCAGAGTTTGCATTCAGAGGTAGATGCTATCTGCCAATCTTTTTTCCTTTTCATTTCCATGGGGGATAGCTATAGCAATTTGATAGTGAGACCTGCCAAATGCTTTTGCAAATTTTCTGCTTTTGAAAATTTTCTGCTAGGAGGGAGAGGCTTGAGATCTTCAACCATAATCATAGAATTAGAGATTGGTACGGGCTGGAGGGGACTGCTGAAGAGGCTGAGGGAGCTGGGCTTGTTTAGTCTGGAGAAGAGAAGGCTGCGGGGGGACCTCATTGCAGCCTTCCAGTACCTGAAGGGAGCTTATAAGCAGGAGGGGATTCAAGTTTTTAAAAGAGCAGATAATGGAAGGACAAGGGGGAATGGATTAAAACTAAAGGAAGGAAGGTTTAGATTAGATATTAGGGGGAAGTTTTTTACAGAAACAGTGGTGTGGTGCTGGAACAGGCTGCCCAGAGCAGTAGTGGATGCCCCGTCCCTGGAAGTGTTCAAGGCCAGGTTGGATGGGGCCCTGGGCAACCTTGTGTAGATCCAGGCCTAGAGGTTGGTGGCCCTGCNAGTCCAACACTTCTGCTAAAGCAGGATCATCTAGAGCAGTTTGCACAGTACTTTGACAAGGTAGTTTTTGAGTATCTCCAGAGAAGGAGACTCCACAAACTGTATGAGCAACTTGTTCCAGTTCTGTGTCACCCTCATAGCAAAGAAGTTTTTTCTCATGTTCACATGTAACTTCCTGTGTTCCGGTTTGTGCCCATTGCCTCTTGTCCTGTCACTGGGAACGACTGTAAAGAGTTTGGACCCATCCTCTTGACATCTGCTCTCTAGACATTTATAAGCGTTAATCAGATCCCCTCTCAGTGCTCGCCAGACTAAACAGACCCAGTTCTCTCAGCCTTTCCTCATACCAGTGATGCTCTAGTCCCCTCACTGTCTTTGTAGGCCTCTGCTGGACTCTGTCCAGTAGTCACCTCTCTTTTCTGAACTGGGGCGCCCAGAGCTGGACTGTAGTCCCAGTGTGGCCTCACCAGGGCAAAATAGGGAGGGAGGATAACTGCCTTGGACATACTCTTCTTAATATACCCCAGGATACCAGTGGCCTTCTTGGCCACAAGGGCACATTGCTTACTTATGGCGACCTTCTTGTCCGCTAGGACTACCAGGTCCTTCTTCACAGCACCGCTTTCCAGCAGGTCAACCCTTAGCACCCATTTCTGTTTTGAAATTTTGAGGTTCCTGTCTGATTTTAAACACTTGGCCTCTGCTATCTAAGCCTGATGCTCCAGATACAGGTTTTTACTCACATCATAAGCTACCCATCCAGTCCATATGACCTCATTTTGACTATAAAGATATAGGGGGAACTCTCTTGTGAAAATTTTGTTAATATCAAGGTAAATCCTTTCATCAAAGAAAGCAGTCAGGTTAGCTAAGGATGATTGACACTGGCAAAGCTGGCTGTTCCTATTCACCTTTTGTCATTTTTATGCCTGGGAATGTTTTTCATAAACACTTCTTGCATAATTTTCTGAAGTTTTAAGGTACACTTGACTGGTACACAGTTTATGGTTTTTTGGTTGGTTTTTTTTTGAAAACGAGAAATTAAAATATATCTTTTTTCTAGTCGCTGGGAATCACCCTTGATTGTCACAGCCTTTCAAAGATGATACAGAGCAGACTTGCACTTGGCACACCAAGAACCTTCAAGGGCATTCTGTTAAGTACCATGAAGTTGTACATACCCTGTGTACTTCTGTAGTGCCTTGTGTCGTTTCTCCTGTGCTGTAGCTACTACTTTGCTTTCCAAAAATTCCCTATTTTATTGAGAGTCATGAAGCCTGAGGCGTGTTTGCTAATGGAGACATACAAGGGACATTGGGTGTCTCAGCCTTTTCCATGTCTTCATCACAAGGTCACTTAGCCCACTGAGCAGCAGGCCACCATGTCCTTCTTTTTCCTTTTGTTGTTCATATGCCAATAGAATGGTTTCTAGAGTAACTGCTTCCCTTGAGAACCAGAGCCTGTGGTTCAGCTTCTATTAATTTGAAAGTTTTGGCCACTTCTTGATTAGTGGGTCTGTAGCAAATATTATGACCTTCTTTTCTTATTCTAGCCCACAGGATCTCAGTGAGCTTTTTGCCTGTTGTGCTGCAGAGCTGTACTCATTCAAGATCCTGCTTTGTTTAGAGTGCAGCCTCTCCTTTTCTTCCTGCTTTTCCTAAGAGCCCATGCTATCCATTGTAGCCCACCAGTCAGGTGAGCCATGCCACTAGGTCTCTGTAATCTCAATGACACATGGACTTGCAGTTTGTCTGGTTTGGTTCCCGTGCAGGACATAATTATGTACAGGCATGTCATCTGGGCTTCCAGTAATGTTGCCTGTTCTCCCACTTGGTCTTCACCGCTGAAAAACTTAGTGTAGAGCCCTCCTCACTAGGTCAGACCACCTGTTGCCCTGTTCAGCCAGGCAGATCCCATGTTTCCTCTGCTGCCTTCAGTCCTTGAAGGGAACCCTGTGATCAAAGAAGTGAAAGCTCTGTCAACCTTCACCAACTGCTTAGGCAAGTTTTGTTCTGCAGAAATCAGATGCTCCTGCTGAGCTGTCCTGCTTCCCCCTCTGCTCTCTTCTGCCTTTCACCCTAATCCCATGGACACCCTTTACTGCTCAAATTTTTCCTTGAAAACACTATTGGTACCCATGTGGAGTAGTAATGGTAGTTGCTGTATTCTGTATTAATTTGTGAAGGTTTCTCGTGACTGAAAGGTCTTAGAATGGTTAACAATCAAAAAGCAAGAGCCATTTCATAGAATCACAGGCTGGTTTGGGTTGGAAGGGACCTCAAAGATCATACCGTTACAGCCCCCTGCCATGGGCAGAGACACCCTTCACTAGCCCAAGTTGCCCAAAGCCCCATCCAGACTGGCCTCAAACACTGCCAGGGAGAGGGCAACCACCACAACTACTTTGTGCAAACTGTTACAGAATCTCATCACCTTCACAGTAAGGAATTTCTTCCTTATATCTAATCTAGTGCTTCAAAACCAGGAAAGAAACTTTTTTTTTTCCTAATCTTTCAGTTGTCTGATCTCAGATTTTTTTTTTTTTTGTGTCTTTTTTTTTGGTCCTAATAAGAAGTGATAAACAGGTTTCAGAAAAATATGCGTCATAATTTCATGGTGATATTGGTGTCTATTAAATATTTGTTCTGTTTCTGCAGATGTGGTATGTTTACCTAGCTTTGCTGGTGCTGAAAAATTATTTTCTGCAATTTTCTTGCTTGCTATTTTCAGAAACATTAAGAAGCTGGTGTCCAGTAATTTATACATTATCTCATTGTACAAAGGCTGTTTCTGCTAGGAAAATTCCTAGTGAATTACTAATCATCCAGGAAGATGTAGACATCATTGACATATATGCCATTTTGCTTCTCTGGCTGCTACTCGGTTTCAGAAGTTCTGTCTTTAAAGCTATGTGGAGTGTAGTGAGACTGAGCTGTTCTGGAGATTTATTGATGAGTTATTGTGAACTCTGATCAGAAATCAAAGGCATGGCATGGTCAGTGGCATTTTTGGAAAGATTAGGTAATTTTATTGTCAAGACATTTGCTTTATCTCATTTTTTTTCTCCCCCATTTTCTTTCAATAATGTATGATTCTTTCAATAAAGTATGATAGGAAATATTTGTGTATTTCCCTCCCCCCCCCAAAAAAAATAACCAACCAAACAAATCCAATCCCCAAAGAAAACTTCAGAAACAAATTCTAATAAAGATGAGGTAACTGTTAAAACTTGGTTCTCTTTTTCCATATGGGAGCCATGGAATAGCTTCTGCTACTAGAAGCAAACCAAGAAGTTTACCCTTAGTTCCTGCAAAAAATTGTATAAGTGACTTACAAAAATTGACAGGGAGAACCAATGGCTCACCTAAATTCTGTTCATCTTTTGTCCTGACAATTAAAATGTCTTTGCTGTCTCAATCTTGGCTACCATAACAGTGTCACCCAAAACACTTGCCACCTTTATCTTGAGGTTCAAACACTGTGCAGTAGAATCTGAAACATTTTGAAAGTTAATTGCATTCTCTGCAGTAACTCCACTAATAGCTGATTTATGATATGTGACTACTTCTAAATGAACTTTGTATAATTAGGCTCTCAATTCTCAGCAATTTTGAGAATCCCTAGTTGATTATAGTTGCACGAGTCTAGATTTTTATGAAGCTAACATTAGGAATACAAATTGGATTAGTGATATTACAATGGTAAGCTTTTTATCACAATGAAAATAGAAGAACATGTAATACGTTATTGTTAAAAAGACACACAATTATTGGAGGGAAAAGAAGAATAAAGAAAAACTACAAACCAGGAAAAGGCATCATATGTTGGAAAGGTCCAAAAGGATTAAGTATAACAATTAATCAGGTTCCAGTTTTAAGCAGTATTACCAGAGAAAAACTTTGGTGAGGAATATGTAATTGAGAACGTTTTATTAGAATAGATAAAGGAACAAAATGTTTATGGTTCACTGTAGAGTAAGATAAACTAAATACAGTGATTCAGAGCTGATATTTTTAAAACATCTAGCAAAAAGAAACTGACATTTTTTATGTTACCCATATTTCTGAGGTAGCAAGTAATTCTCTGATGTAATTTCTTCTCAGCCTCTGAGGTTCAGACAAATATGAATTTATAAGTTTAAAGGAGAAAAAGATGTCCCAATCCCATAATTTATCCATGTTTGTAAAAAGAATTAGAAAAAATAAGGGAAAGAAAAATAATTTTCCTCAACAATTCTGCTTATTGATACTGCATCACACAAGAAGACTATCTAATTTTTAGAGTGACATGGCAGACTTCTTCCTGAACAGCTTTATTCACTTTCAGAACAATCTGCATTGATGTTTACATTGAGATCAAGTTTCAATGTAGCTAGTTGTGACTGGTTAGATACCAGAGAAGTGTTTCAGGAAAAGGAGATAGGATATAATGTTTAATTTCTTACACTGCATTGTATGCAAGTATGTGTATAGATATGTAGATAGATAGATAGATATAAAAATTAAAATTTATGTTTATATATTCATGTTCTAACATCTATCAGTAAATATGGAGGGACACAATAAAAAAAATTAAAATATACTAGGTCAAACCTGGATCTGTGTAATAAGGTGACTGGAAAGAGGAATAAAATATGAATCAGAGAAACAGTGCAATGGAAATATAAAAAATGTACCCAGAATGATATAGTAAAGTCAGATAATGAAAAAGAGGAATTCAGTTGGATGCTTAGAATCACAAGCAAAGTTAACATCAGTAGAAGATAAAATGATTTATTAAAAATTAAAAACAAACCTCAGGGGCAGTCATAAAAAGATGAAGGATTTTGTAACTGCACTCAGACTTCTGGGAATAACTGGATTAAATTTCCTAATTATTAAAAAAAGAGTATATATGTGAAGCATGCAACAGTCATTAATTTGCACTTAAAGAATTTAGTCTTTTTTCTTTTTGCTTCAAAATTAGGCCTTTGCTGTTAATTTGTTGTAGACAGTTATTTTAAGGGATCATTATCAGCATTAAAATAAAAAAATGTATTCTCAAGTGAAGGATTATCATATCACTGGAAAACAGCTTAGGATACTTAATTGAAAAAGATATCCAGAAGACTGATCTTCTATTTCTGTGGGAAAGAGAGTATGAGATTACAGACTGTTTATTAATTTTTGAACTTCTAAATCTAGCTATCTCTGTTAAGACCCAATTTTTGTATGAAGGTGCCAGAGCTTTGTTTTGGTTTTTAGTTTGCTCCAGAACATACTGTCAGCTAATAACCGAACTTTTATGCCAGGCTTGCAGATAGTTTGTCCATCACTTTTTCTGTCTTATTTGTAACTTTGTTGGTCAACTTTCCTCTCCAGAGTGGATGGTGGAAAAAAAGGTCTTTTGTTTAGAAAAAAAACCCAAAACTGATGTGATAGATTAAATAAGGATTGTAAAAGGCTACTAAATTAAGCCCAATGTTTGCAAAGAAAAAATAGACAAATCTCAAGTCCTGCAAAATACAAGACTACCCCAAAGTCCAGTACTGTCAGGACCAATAACTACATGACTACCCTACTGGACACTGGGGTCTGCTTACATCACTGAAATGTCAAAGCTAAAATGTTCAAAGTACCACTAAAGCTTCAATTGGTGCCCATAGTTGTCTAAACAAATTGCAGCAGTTTTTGCTTTTCTATTTTGTACATACTAACTTGAGTGTGAAATCTGACTTTTTAGTAAACAAAAAATAGATACTGTTTTCCTAAACCAGGATAATTTCCGAAACTTTAACAAAATAAATCCCATTCTTCTTAAAGAACAATTCAAATTATTTTAAAGTGTCCTTTGAAAACCCTGGAGAGAGAAAAAAAATTGTCTTAGATATGTGGTCTAATGAGTATTTAATTTATGTAAAGTTGATCAACAGCAAGAGAAGAAATTGAGAAAGGGAGGGAAATTGATTAGAGCACTTATCTGGGATGCAGTACATCTGGATTCAAATTATGATGGGAAAAAAACCCCACAACCTTCTGACACACTTTAAAAAAAACCACCAAAAAAAACCAAAACCAAAAGATAAGAAGCACTTTTAAAAAAAATTTTCTTTTATCTTTTGAAAATAAAGTATATAAAAACCTAAAATACTAAAGATTATCAAGTAGAGGTGAACATTTTGATGGTTAAGGAGCTTGCTGCCAGTTGAAACTAGATTAGATTCAATCAGAATGTGTAATGCTACAGCATTGTAACACTTAGCAATGTTTTTGGTCTTCATGAATCTGGCAGTTTAGCAGCTTGACAGTTGGCATTGACATAGTAAAATTTATTTTTAAACTTGGCGTATATACTATGGCTTGGATTTAGATTTTTATCAATAAAACATTTTAAAATGGTAACTTTAAAGTCTTACCACAAAGTCATTTACCTAACTACTCTTATTAACCATTTCCAAAATATCCAAAGCACATATGTGTGAAAGCAGTTGTTCCTGATTATTTCATAGATGTGTTTTATTGAAGAGTTATATTAATTGAGGTACAATTGTCTGCATTTTAATAAATGAAATACTGAAAGATGTAATTTAAGAAAGAATTGAGCAAATCACAGATTCGTATAATATCTCAAGTTGGAAGGCACCCAAAGGATGTAACTCACTGCTGCTTGAAGTACCACCTAAACCAAAACCATGTGACTAAGAGTGTTGTCCGGATGCTCCTTGAAGTCTGACAGGCTTAATGCCATGACCACTTCCCTGAGGAGCCTGTTCAGTGATCAACCTCCCTCTCAGTGAAGAACCTTTTCCTAGTGTCCAATCTGGACTTCCCCTGATGCAGCTTCCTTCCATTTCCTCACGTCCTGTCCTCATTTCTTCACGCCCCCAGATCTCTCTACACCGGGCTGGTATCCAGCCTCAGTAAATAAAGAACTGTTTCAGTGATAGTTTTAATAAGGCATGATAAATAACCTATTCCCATCGCTCGTTCAGAACTCTCTGAAGCTGCTGTTGTCTTTAATTGATAAGACTTAGAAAATATGACTCAAAATGACAATTTGTCATTTGATGACGATTTATAAAATATCCCTCAAGTTTTTAATTGCATCTATTCTTTTGCTAGTAATAAAGAGGTAAGGCAATTACTACAAATGACATAACAAGAAAAAAACTTTATTACTATGAATTTTGTGCTTTAAGTCACAGGTACATTTTTATTAGGTATTTTATAATAGTAATGTAGTAAAATGATGTTTCAAATGAGAACCTGTCTGTATAAGCTAAAGTTGAATTGCCATTTCTGATAATTTAAATTCAGATGGTAAATTAATTTTGAAAAGTTAAATGAGTTTTAGATTTTTTTTTATTTGTTTGTTATTATGCAATTAACTTTTTTACTTGGACAAATATTTTGTTTATATATAAAAAAGGCATATAGAGTGCAGAACTTTGTACTCAAATTTGTAAAAAAAAAACAACCCCCAAACATTTCTGAGGGAGAATGAGAGAAAAGTCCAGTAAAATGATTCAATGTTGAAAAGATATCTAAAGCATCTTAAATAAGTAAGTTTTCTACAATACTTTCTCTGTTCTTTCCCTGTCCTTGGATTTCTGCTTATCAGGGTTTACATCTCACTTGTAGCAAGATTGCATTTATGCAAAGCACAGTTTACCAAAATTACCAGATTATTATTTTTGGTAAAATAACTCTTTCTAGTTTGAAGAAAAATGTTCCTAAAGGTTTCCATTGATTTTTACATACATTACCTTGATGTTTTCGGTTTTATCTAAGCTACACATCTGTGCAGTATAGGGTGTTTTTTTTTAAGTGGTGCCAGCCATATAAGTTTGCATGCCTATTTATCAAAGTTGCAGATTCTCTAAATCCAGAGCACCTAATTCCTGACTACTGAGAGATCCAAATGTTTATAGCTTTATATTTCAAGTAGTCATTTATGCTGATACAATCAGCACTTTGTGCAGTTGCTTACAACTTGAAAATAACCTTGAGTGTTTGGAATTAATTACTTGTACATTTTAAAATTCAATTTGTTAATCACTTAGAATTTGAATTCATGAAGCCTGAGGCACTACCTTCTATCAGATTACTCCAAGCGTAGTGATGCGTTAAGATTCCTGAACACTGTTCTAGGTGTCTCAAAAGCATAACATAAAGAGAAGGCCATGGCCAACAAACATGGTCATTATAAGGAGGCCAACTAGCTCTGGGGCCAGCTGGTGAAACGCGGCATATGTCCATCGAGTTTATGTCTCCTGCCACTCCTCTGAGTGATGTGGCCACATCCTGCCTGTCTGTGCTCTATTACCTTTTGGCATTCAACAGTCTGGTTGCATTTGCCTGGGTGCCACCTCTGAAGAAGGAGGTCTCCAAACCACAGGTTCTTGGAACATGGGAAATACATCAGAGAAAGGATCATTCTGTGCAGCTGCTTTCTGCTGCAGGCTTTCCTAACACATCCACATCAGTCAGAGAGGGAATACTCTCTGGGCCAAGCTAGTTTCTGTGGTCTTACCTGACTAATGTTCCCTTTCCATTTCTAAGCTAACTTGGTTTCTTGCAAACCTTAAAAATGGTGTTATGAATAGATTAAAAAGCTATGCATGCCTCTGGGCAGATATCTATAGTAGTCTGAGTTCCTTTGGCTTTTGTTGGTAATTCACAGTGTATAAATTTAGATTTTTGCATGTGGTTGCCAGAAATAATCAACTACATAAGCCTTCCTTGTCAGCTGTAAAAGTCAGAGCTTTAGAGCTAAGAGCTTATTCAACTGCTGTACAGCAGAAACACTGAGTAGCATTGTAATTACCACTAGCATCTTACTTAATGTCAGTATAAACACAGTGGGAGACGGTGTCATTGAGAATGTTGTCATAACAAAATTTAAAAGCAAGTGGCTAGGATCAAAGAGTTATGGCTGACTTAGGATTTTGAACATCTTGGTGGTTATCCTGGTTGGGAAAAGCCCAATTGCTGACTTTCAAGAATACAGGTTGAACCTGTATGCTTTGCCAACTGGAACTCATAGTTTTACATTTTGATTCTTTAAAAAAAAATAAAATCGCACAGTGTGATGACAAAATGTGAACAAGTAGAAAACCTGGGAGGGGGGAGGGACGGTGTAAGTTAAGAGATTTTGGGTTTTGATGGTTCATTCAAACTCTGATACTGATGACTGAAGTGGAGATCAATAACTCAGTGTTAGTTTCTTCACTGAAGTATTGGCACAGGTTGTATCAAGTTAATTTGTTTTTCTTTGCTGGGTTAGATGATGATCTGAAGTGTTTGAAGGCTATACAGTTTAAAAAAAGAAAAGGAAAAAGGGGTCATTTTAGATATTATTGGATAACAAACCTTGATACTCCTTTCTGATTTATCATAGTTTTACAGTAATTTTAAATTATTTTAATCTTTGCATGCATTATGCATTAGGAGTTTAGGCTCTGATCCTTGGCTTTATTCACGGGTTCTTTAATTTTCACTTCCTTTCGCCTTTCATCCCTCAGAGGCACAATGGCCCTTTCAATTTGTACTGTAGAAAAAGCCAGGAATTGAGGAATCAGAGAAATGGCCTGATTTCACCAACAAAAAAGAAATCTTTTAGGACTGTAGATCTGTTCCACCCCCAAATCTCCTACACTTAAGAAGAATACTCAAATACCAGGGTCTGGAAAGTAAGATATGAATTGTATTGAAAAGACTTGCCCTCTCCTGAAAAATCTGTGTGCCAAGAAATCATAAAACTTAATAAGGCTTTGGTAGCCAGTGTTATGTTACATTTCTTTACCTCAAATTTTACTTTACATTTAGAAAAGTAAAAGAAATACCTGTTCAGATCTCTTCAGCATCTTTCTCTCCTATTTCTAGTCAAATTAATGGTCACGCTATGCTTAAATGATTCTATTTCTTCCTTTCTCCCAATTCTTCCTTTTATTTCAGTCTCTTATTACCTATTTATCCTCTTTTAATAGTCTCCATTTTTAATGTCCAGCCACAGCATTGCTCTTCCTTTGATTCAAATGAATCCTTTTTTCCTTCAAATCTTCCTTTAAAATTCACTTTCACAATTGTGATTGAGCAGAGCAACTCGACTTCTACCCTTCTCTGTTGTCTTAATTAGCTACTCAGTTATTATCCTAATTAGACTGCAAGTTCCTTGTGTCATGCACCTTGCCAAGCTATTTATTTTTAAATCTCCACATGCACTTATAGTATGCAAATAATACCTAACGATAATAGCAGTAAGGAAAGATGATAAAATGGATAAAAATGAAAACCTTCTCTTATGATCATTCACCTATGCAGAAATATTTTTAATTACTATTGCTGTAGCTTTCATACCCACATCACAACACACCAAAAGCCCCTTGATGAATCTTTAATTCTTTACGCCAATGAACTGTATGAATTACGTTTGTGATGTTTATTTTTAATTACATGTTTTAATACCCAATATTAATAATAATCAACATATCTTTAAAGCTTTTAATGCAATCTTGTGGGGCAAGAAAGAATACTAGAAGTCTGCTAAACCCATATTAAACAACATTCCAGCAAGAAATTTATTAGCAAGAAATTCCTATGCTCTGTATTTTTTGTGAATTTGGCTAATAACCATTAAAATATACCTGCTGTTAACTGATGATGTGTGAACCTCGGAAGGCCCATCTTTCAAAAAAAATCTTACAAATTTATTTGCCATCTGCAAACATTCTGATTCAGAACAAAAAACCCTTGAACATGGCTAGAATAATTTTATTAATGCTTCATAATTTAGGACAGCATTTAAGTAATGACTTTTTTAAAATACAGGTTTATATAGTTTTAACAAATGAGAAAGATCTTTAGAAAAGGAATATTAAGTATTTTAAAATTTATATCACTGAGCAACCATATTTCTGTGATTCTCTGCACAGTTCTTTCTTAGGCTTCTGTGGACACCTTTACAGAGCCAAAGTATAGGTTCTCCAAATCAGCTTGTACCAGGTGTCCCTCCTAATGTTATTCTTGTTTGGCCTGACACTAAATAGTAGCAAGAAAAAAAGTCAAAAAACCCATGCCAAAGATCTCTGTACATTAACCACCAGAAAATGTTCTATTCCATTCACATGGGTAGAATTTTATTTCTCTGTATGTTTATATGTGTGGGTTCTCTATGCACAGAAGAGAAGACCTGAGTTTGCTATGGAAAAAGCAAGTATGATGCTTCACTTGTTTAAAATGCATCTACACTAGTAATTGATATTCTGTTTATCAGCTGAAGGAGCTTGTGGAGGGACACTACGTGGGACAAGTGGAACTATTTCAAGTCCTCACTTCCCTTCTGAGTATGAAAATAATGCCGATTGCACCTGGACCATATTGGCTGAACCAGGAGATACCATTGCTTTGGTCTTTACTGACTTCCAGTTAGAGGAAGGATATGACTTCTTAGAGATCAGCGGAACAGAAGCACCATCAATATGGTAAGTCAGAGGTCTTGGAAAGATCCCAGTTTTGTCCATTTTTTTGATGAGCATTTCAAAAAGATATTAAAGGACATTGAAGACATTTAAGATACTTTCTACCTGTTGTTTTAACCTCCAGAATTGATTTAAAGGAAAAAAAAAAAAGTAGCTTGTTTCTGCTTCTTTCCAAATCTTGATCCTTCCTCTTATTTTCCTTCATCTTTAGGAGTTATATTTGTAAGGTATCTTAGCCATGAGCATTTATTGATGTCACATATTTAAACTTCATATGACAACATTTTCTGATGTGGCTTGGATGACTTACCATGATATCATTGCCAACAATGGAAGTCGTGAGCAAAGTTCCACCCCACAGTAAAATAGGAATATATAGAGAGCATATTAGATGCCGTCTTATTCTAAATAGGCTATAATTCAATCTTACTGCATGTTGTTGTGAACGTATGTGTTATTATCTCAGAGTGGCTGATGATATAACTGTTTGCTTACAATATTAGGGCTTACTAATTATAATACAAAATGTGCACTCTGTACTAAGTGCCATACGAGTTCTGCCTATGGGAATGGAATAAATCACAGAAGGGTTTGTATTCGGACTTCTCTGCATGTTGCGTATGCATGTTTTGCATTATTTCACAGCACACATGCCATCGCTATAAAGCGTAGCCTAGGGAAAAAATCAGAATGCAGCTCTGCTCCTCACAGCTGACTGGTGGTTATTATCTTCAGAATACCTTTCTGGAGATCTGAAGCAATCTTGCCATTATTTTAATGGCATGATATACTAGGTAGTGCAGTATATTAACAAATGTGAAGTTTTAGATATATCTGATCTGTTGAAAAACTATCAAATAGAAGTGTGTGGCGACTGTGCCTGGAAAATATGTAGAAACTTTGTTCTGAAGTACTTCTGTGTCATAAGATTACTCCCTAACATTTCCATACGACTGAAAGTTGCATAATGACAGCCAGTGAAGCAGCTTTGTACCAAATTAAATGCTCAGGTCTGACTGTCTGAAATGGAATATATGAGTACCCTATTCGTCCTCTCTCTTGCACAGACATGCATGACAGTCAGCAATGACAGTGCTTTCTTATTTGAGGTTCTAAGGACCAGAAGCTGAAGTTTTGAAAATGAAGAGCTAATGGAGTCTTGCTTCAGAATATAAAAATCTGTTTATTGAATTTTGTCTGTGAGGCTCTAGTAGGCACCTAACAACATATGCACAAATTTGTTGAAAGAAATTAATCTGCAACTGACCTTGAACATACAAATATAGGAATATCTAAAATTTACAGATGGTCACATATATGTTCCCCAGAAGATTTCTGATAATAGATTTTATAGAAGAATTTGAGCAGAAAGCAATGGAAACATATTCTGTATTGATCTCATATGGTATTGATCAGCACTACTTTGGAAATCAGAGATATGATGAGAATCTTATTTCTCCTAGAATTCAGTCTTCCTGATACTTGTTTTTTGTTGGGAAATTTATTCCTTTTTTTTATAGTGCTCCAATCCAGTCACTGAAAACTAAGGATTTATTATATGTTAAGGATCACTGATAAAATTATGGAGAAGCTATGGCAAGTATAGTACAAAATGTTTAAAGGATTATTGGATAACTTGGAATGGTGCTACACGTTCAGCTATATTTAAACCAGAACAGTTACCATAGCGACATTAGAACCGTGCTAAATGTAGCACATGCTGTAATCTGCTAAAATCAGTTGTGTGTTTAAATGCAAAGTTGTTCCATACTTAAAACTAATGGTCTAGAGGTGTATCATCTTAAAATGTGAGGGTGTTTTTTAAATCGCTCCCTTTTATTGTGTCTGGCATCGTGTCAACAGCTTTATGCAGTAATTCTGTGTTAAAAGACACATACTCCATTAGCATGGTCTTGTAATTATGATTGTTCTTCTCACTTAAAGGAATATTTGCTGTAAAATAAGCCTAATATTTTCCTAGTGAAAAGCATGTAAAGACAGATATCCAAGCACTGCAAAAGCTAGAAAGAGAGTGAAGGTAAACAAAATTTCAGACTGATGATTCTTTAGTGATGTTAGTGTATGGATTACCCTCTTCAGACATATCAACAAAGTTAGTAGCAGTTCCAGCAGTTCCAGATTATAGTAAATACTGGATGGATTTTTTAAAGTAAAGCAATGGAAATGCTAGAACAAACAGAATCTAAATGCTGAGGAAAAAATAATCTGGTGTATCTTTAAAATAGGTATATTTTATTATATTAACTGTATTTGTTATATTAATTACTAATTAGACGTTAGCTATGTCTCACCTATTTCTAAACTTTCATGGTTCTAATTTCCATGTTTTTGAAGATTCCAGTTAATTCCCATATTTCCAAAACACTGAAAAGAAAGATTTGTTTACCTTTTCTTACTCTTAAAAGATTATTTGAAAATCATTTATGCAGTCCATCCTAATAGAATTAGTTATAAAAGACTCAAGTGACATTACTTCACTGTTTATTTTATGTCCATGATACAATGAGTGTCCAAAGCTATTCAAGGTTTTTTGATTTTTGGTTTTGTGGGTGGTTTACTTTGTGTTTTGTTTTGTTGTTTTTTTTCCCTAATTAAAGAGCAGTTATGTAGCTTTGAATCTTGAATGGATGTGCACGTATAGATGACCACATGTATAATCCTGCTTTGAATCAATATGAGTGTGAACAGGTTTAAAAAAGATGAGCATCAGTGTTTGCAAAATTAATGCAAAGGAGGTTGAACATACTTTTTAATTTGTGGAGCATGTAAAAGCACTGTTAAGTCTGTAGAAACCTTTTCAAATTTGAATCTCTTGCTTAATTTGCTATTGCATAAAAGAGTTTTAGTTGTAATACATGTTTATCTTGAGTTGGTAAGTTTATCTTGAGTCTATCTCCATGTCCACCAAGTCACTGGGTTTTTTTTTGAGCCTCTGTTGTTAACTATTAGAGCTAAAAAAGAAAAAAAAAAAAAAGAGAAGAAAAAAAAATGTTTTTCAAATAATTTATGAGCATAAAAATAACTTTTTAAAATACTTTCAAACATGTCCCTTTAGATTTAATCTTAAATTATCTGGTACTTAAATTTAAACCAAGGTTAGATCTAGAGATACTGTGAAGAAGTATTTTAAAAGTCCGGGCTGAATGGACACGGGCTTGAAGTAAAATTAGGAATTTATCACTTGGGAAAAACATCTTTTTCAAAGTCTCCCAATATGTCTTCCCCAAAACTCCTCCTTAAGATTTAAATTTTTTTCTTGTGTATTTTTAAAATTTGGAGTATTTCTTAGGAGTATTTTATCATTTGCACTTTTGGTAAAGATGAGCAATTTACATGGACATAGATAGCCCCAGTTCAGTCTTTTTTGGGTGAACGTAGCTTTACTATAATTTGTGAATGATTAAAAACTTATTTTCAGAAAAAAAGTATCTTATACTATTACAGGATATTAGTTGATTATCTTCAATTATGTTTATTTACGTTGGAATCTTAACAATGAACATATTGTGTTCTCCCTTTATGTTACAATACTGTGTTTTAATTTAAAGGTAAAATTATTACCCTTAAACGTTTCGTTAGTATTTGTCATTGCAAGAGAATGAACTGCACATCATCTTTTTAGTCCAAAGTAATTTTCTAATACTATTTAAAAATATCTTCAAAATTATTCTGCCTTCCTTATAAATCACCTAAATATTCTCGTGAAAGGCCATATAAATGTACGTGGATGTGAGGGTGATCTAGAAGCAGCAATAATGAGTTACTGTTATCTTGGCATACAATTTGACATAAGTCCCTGGAGTCATCTGAAAGTCACTTCTGTGTAAGTGAATAACTCTTACAAGAACTGGGTCATAATATTAATTTGTGTTTCTTAGATAAATGCACAAGTCCAAGCACTTAAGTTTAGTTCAGAACAGAGGTATTTTGATCTTCATGTTTCCTGTTTATAGAGATCTGCCTTGAATCTTACCACCCCACTGTGAGAGATACGTATCAACGTAATGCATGGCATCATGGAGTGGTCTAAATCTCCTTTGTGATAGACACCTATGGCAGAAGATGCATACATAGCAAGATGAATATTTAGCTCAGAATTACATAATTGTGCAGCTAAAGAGCACCATCTGTTGGCTTACTGTGAAAAGATGTAGTGCTTGTGGATACACCTTCGATAAAGTTGTTGTTATATACCAGGAAAGGGTTTGTGACATACCCTTGGCAATATAATGCTCTATTTCCTTTTCTTTCTCCATCAGGCAAGAAATGAAGTGCCATGGCCATGCAATGAGAGGAAGGCAGTTAGATTCCAGATTTTTCATTTGAAAATACTATTAAAATTTTTAGTAATTTATTTGCAATTAGAAACATACTTTAGCTTCGTTAGAGACTTGCTGACAGGCATCCTTTTTTTGTCACTTGTGAAACTCTGCAAAACTCTATGTTTGTATTGGACATGCTGGTAAGGGATTCTCATTGCCTACTACTTTTTGGAAGCCCTACCTTGCTCTAGATTTTTATTAGATTTCCCCTTCTAACTGTTTTGGTTAGGTAATTGTGTCCAGTATGCTGCACTTCATAACCTGTCTGTCTGACCTGCAGCGAACCATGGTTTTTGGTGTGGGTGGGTTTTTCTGGTGGGTCTTTTTGTTGTTTGTTTATTTTCCCCAGGAAAAGTTACATAGTTATGTACCCATTCTGTCTGTTGATTTCCATGTTGCAAAGTTTCCAGTTGCTGTATAAAAATCCCATAGTCTAACACATTAGAAAGTCAGCATTAATGTTATTTAGTACTTGAATGCTGTCCATCAAATATATACAACAAAACCAAAACCTTTAAAATATACTAACCATGGAACATTATACAGTTCCAAACCCCAAGACACATTGGAAGGATTGAAGTGCTTTTAAGATGAGCAAGAAAGGTATTTATAGGACCCTTATAAGACTGAAAAATGCAGTAATCATAACAGAAAATTAGATATTGTCAATCAATTGTAGATTTTTTTTTCTGATTAGAATGTAAGTTCTGCTCATGAAATACTTTTTATTTTGCTAAGTGATTTTCTCCATACCCCAAACGTTCAGATTCCTGCTGCAGTACACATGATCATTAGGCATTTACATATTGCAAACAATAAATGATAGAAGAATCCCTACAATAAGTAATATGGCAAATGCCATGTCTCTGTAAAAGACTCAATAGAATACAGTCATTTTCCCACCTTCTGATTCCTGCCAGTTGCTGCCTTTGCTCCCCATGCTTGGTTCTCTTGATTTTTCCTAGCCATTTTCTTTTGGCAGTACCAGTGCTCACACTGCTCCCTTGCCTGCACCTCCCATTAACGTTTCTGGTTTCTGCATCCTCCCTCAGCATTTGCTACCAGGTTTAATCAGTTCTGCTTAAAATCAGATTAAATTTATCCCAAACAAGCATTGACTCATCATAAAAGATTTTGCTGTTTCCCCTTGGTTTCTGGTAGATTAAATTTTTAAAAACATACCCTCCACCCAAGAAACAGTCAACCATGGAATACAGTCAAAATGGTGTAGAAAACAATTTGCAAACAGTGTGGTGGACTTGCCCGCCTGTGGAACTCTGTCATCTTACAATGACAAATACAAATGTCACTGGTCTCAGAGTTGTTAAGCATAGTCTCAAGTAGGATCATCCCATTTACAGATTAGGGAATTTGGAAAGAAAATGCACACAAGTGTTCTGTATAGGATTCCAGCTATGTATACTAAACATGTCACAGACAATTGATAGACTCTTGTTCTTAAAGTATTGCTTTCCAGAGTCTTTTAAAATTCCCTGAGTGGGAAATAGCATGTTTTAATTCAGTATCTCTATGCAGTTCTTTGGCATAGCAGTTGCTATATCCAAACATATGCAGATAAACAGCTTCTTCACTCCTACAGTTTTCCCATAATAAGGATTAATAAGCTGATCTCATCAGTGATGTATCTTGTACTTTGCTATATTTATCAAAATCATCACGTTCCAAAATGGATTTTCTGCAGGCATTCAAATGCATGCTTGAAAAAATGAATTATCCACAGTTGTAAGTAAATTGTTAGTAGGCTTGGGAAAATACAGTGAACACTGCTCAGTACCTTTGGAGTCCCTAGAAAGAAAAAAAATAAAGATGAAAGAGGTAGTGAACTGTCCCTCCCCTAAATATCTGTAGGATGAAAGATGAAACCTGACTCCTACTGATTTGAAAGCAAAGCTGTAAAGAAATGGTTATTTTAAGACAGAGTTACATTTCTTTCCCCCATCCATCCTGGCCATTGTCTTCCTCTTCCTTTCAGTATCTAGAAGTCAACTTGTTTGTTTGTTTGTGGTTTTTGTTTGTTTTAAATAGAATAAACAAAAAGGATAATATGTGTGATTTTTTTTTTTTGTTTCATTATTTAACTGTATAATAGTATAGTATACGTTATATGAGTAGATGGGCTCTGCTGGTTGCAGTGAGGCACCTTCATATTCTCATGGCTAAAATGACCACAATGAAGAAAAAGTACAAGTAGTGGCTTCAAGAAAAAATCTGAAATGTCATGTCTGAATTTGTATGCAATCTCTGAGCTGCTGGCATTGCACTGGAAGAAAGCGAATGATGGGAGGAATAAAGGCTTGGAGATGGGAAGTTAGGAGGCAAGAATTAATCTAACGTGAGAAGAATATTTTTTCAGTAAGTTGGGGGATAGTATGACAGATTTTAAAAAGTTGTTAAGGTTTTGGAAACAGCCCCAGGCTGGTTTGAAGGGATTGGGAAAGTTGAACTTCAGAGTAGCGATGTGGGACTTTGGCATTCTATGTAGGTCAGAAGAACCATTGCAAAGGGATACTCCAGATGAGCCTGGGAAGGTGTACTCGAGTCAGCCCTCCTGCTTGCACAGAGTGAACGAAAACATCCTAATCCCACAGGAACACCACCATCACTACTGGTGTCGCTTCAATCCAACAGGCATTTCCCCCACTCCTCTTTTCCCAAGGACTGTTCTGGCACTCATCTATGCAGGCCAGCCGTGAAGCCCAGCTTACCCTCTTCTTCCCTGATAAACACATGGTATCTGTATCAGTATCCCATCAGCATTTCCCCAGAACCTGACCCATATAATGGTGGCAAGTGCTGAAGTATATCTGCAGTTCTGAGAGCTTTGGATGGAAATGTAACAAAGCCCTTTCTCATTCTCCCTTCTGGAGCATAGTTTTCCTCTGGATAGTACATTAATTTTGTGTTCAGAGGTGGAGTTGATGGAAATAACGTGATTTAAAAAAAAAAAAAGTTGGTAGAAGCCTGATGCAAAGGTAATTCTGTTTAAGGCCCAGTTCATATATGTGTTTAGTTTATGGTAATGTCTCACATAGGAATCTTGCAAAAGTTCTTTATATACTGTAATATCTTCATGCTAAATAATATATATATTAGTAACTGTATGCATAAAAATATGTGCAAGCTTTTGCAAGGATTTTGATCCTGAAATAAATAGGATGGTAAATGTATTTCATGCTAGTGGTAGTGGCTAAATGAATATAATCTCTTGCTTGTGTTAGCTATAAAGACATGAAGACCACTTAGCTGTTAACACCAGCATGTGAATGGTGTATAAAGTGAGAAGTACAGAAGCAGTAAATTGATGCCTAATTCACAGAACACTATTGCTTTCTTTGCACCTATTAATTTACAGCCTACTGTGCTGAAGAGGTATAAAGGCTTAATTCATACCACATCACAAACTGACAGGAACATAAGAGTGAGAAAACTCACTTAAGGAAGCACTGTGACCTACAGTATAATTTTCCACCACATTTAAGATAACATGAAAAGCATTAGATTTTTAAAATTAAGTATGTGAACAAGGTTTAAATACATTAACAGAGAACTTGGATTGCTCAAAATACCACTGGCATTACTATCTTTCTAAATAGACTGTCTAACCTTAGGGATTCAGTATGGTAGTAAAATTTCCTTCTACTAGGTCTGTTGCATCTTTCTGAAATACCTGTATCAAAAAAATCTTGACACTAGATTCAGGAGAATATATTCTAATGATGATATGAGCTCATACCTGTGTATTCAGGTACTGTTAGAAGCTTTCCTTAGACATAGTAATGAACCACTGTGTTTCTTGCTTTGGCACAGTAACTATCAATTGCAGTCAGCCTCAAGTGTAACTTCCTGGTAAGACAAAACCCACAGATATTTTGACTTCTGGAAAGTTACAGTAAAACCTTTTCCCCTCTCCTCTCCCCCACTTTGACATATAGCCCTTCCAGTAATTCTAGATTTGTTTGCCATCATCATAGCATTTCTAAAAAAATGCATCAACTCCTTTGTTTATCCACCACAAAAAACCCCACCAAAAAACCCCCCAAAACACACCAATCAAAAAAACCCAAGACCCAAACCAAAAAACCCCAGCCAAAACTGGAGTTCAAACTGAAGTTGACTAATGTGTGTATCTGTGGAAGTCAGTGTTAGCATGTGAGAAGGAAAGAGATTAATGAAGAAAACCTTGCTGAGAACATGTGCGCACCTAGAGATACGAAAAGATACTAAATTGAAGAAGTAATATGATTCCATTACCTGGGCAAATCATGATTTACAGATATCAGCACGGAGAATATTAGATCAGTCTGGAAAGAGAAAAGCAAATTATTCCCTGGAGCTTGAGCCAAATTGTAGTTTTGTTGCTGATACCTGGTTTAAGAATAGTATAAGAAACAAAACCGATCATGGTGTATCAAAGCTATATTGACATGAATAGTGGCCTGTTTTCCCATTAGGATTAGTGAAGATGAAGGATAGTACTTTACCAGACTGGTCTTTTCTGATGGACTGTGTCTTTCTATGTTATATTCAGAATACATTAGAATTACAATATTAGCTCTTGCCATTTCTTACTGATTCAGTACGCCTTGATTTTTTAAACATGTTTTCAAATACCCAGACATATGAAAAACTTGCTGGTTGGAGTTTGCATAGTTGAATGTATTCTTACTTTCCAGCAAGTGAAAAGGCAAATAACAAAATCTCAGCGATTAGCAATTTACTTGTTTCAAAGCAGGGATAGATTTTTAAGATCACAAATCAAATGTGAATATGTCTGCTTTATTTTTGTCTAGAAAAACCTACTGAAACATGGTACATAACAACAGAACCATTTGTTAGTAGGTGTTTGGGTTTTTTCCAACAAGATAGAGAGAAGTGAACATACTCCCTCAGGAAACTCTTCCTGAATTTCCACTGCAAGCTTTTTTGACCGACAACCAATTTGTTTTATTTTGCATGGTTCTTCTGCTAAGATCAGTGCTATAATCTACATCAGCTCAGAGTAAACCTGTCAATGAACTGCTCTTACAGTTAATAAATACCTTGGCCTCTGGTATCTCTGTTTAGTTAGCACACAGAATGCATTGATTACTTCTTTGACTCTAAAAGAATGTTAAATTGAATTTAAATAACATGCTTGTTGATGGCTACTCTTTTTTTAATGTCTGCACAGTAGGCTAGCAATTGGACTTACTGGGTTTTCTACAGAGGTCTGCACTTCAAAATACTCTCCTCTTTTCTATCACTGAGGTTTTAAAGCAACAGTTATGGCACAGAAAGTTAAGATACAATGTGTAGCAGTGACTGAGACAGGGTTGTTTGGTTTTTTTTTTTATCTAGTGTCCCAAGTAGCTAGGGGTGAGGACAACCAGCATGGAAGGAAATTCCCATGGAAAAATAGCATTGCTGGTTAGACGCATCAGCCGAGCTTGCAGCAGCACCACAATTACTAGCATGAATTTAAAATATAAATAAATAATCTAAAATGAAATTAGAAACACAAGTACTAACCATTATTTTTATACATTGGATGGATGCTTTGTAGCTGATAAATATATTAAGTGAAAAACTATTCACTATGCTAATAAGTTTGGATCCCAGTTTGACTGACAGAAGGGGTAGAAGAGAGATGCAAGTTTTCCAGGCAAGAAAGTGAGAACTTAGAATAGGACAAGTGCTATTGTATTTCTACCCTGATTTTTAAAATGCATTGATTAGAAACAAGAGAGTAAAATATGATACGAAGATCTGGCTAATATAATGGATTTTATAATTTTAAATTTCTGAAAAATCCCATCTTGGGGATACGTGACCTCCAGCATTCAGAAGAGACCAAGATTGTGGCTTTATCAGGTATTCAGAGTTTATGGAAATTGCAGATAAGACATTGGAAAAAAAATGCTCGTTTTCAGATATTACTCTGTACTGAAACAAACCTCACCTTTTCTTAGAATTTATTCATTTTTATACACTATTTTGAAATTATGACTGCAGGACTAAATTACCAGAAAACATATTGGAAGTAGCATGTAAATAATATAAGTAACTGCAAATGAGCATTATAAACTGTGTAGTTACTTGGTTGCCACAATAACCTGCAGTTGTCTTTTTTAGCAAACTGAAGTGAGGTCAGTTTAGTTTACAATGCACACTGAAACCGAAACACAGGATCAAGGGGAACATACATGCAGACTTACTGGAGGGTCGATTGCCAGCTTTCTGTGTACATAAATATGTCATTAATATTACAAAGTAGAGCACTCAAGTATAAAGAATGCCAGTTTTAGTTTGACCCAGTTGTACATAAAAGTTGATGCAGCTTTTAATTATGCCATCAAATGCTCTTGTTTCTCTCTCTGCTGAGGCTGAATTGCTGTTGTGCATTTAAAGAGACACTAGTCAGTGGGACAGCTGCTACATCTGCTGAAATGAGTAGTTGTGTGCATTATCTGAGGTACTGAACAGTAAGAGAGGAATGTGTCGTGTTTAAAAATAGAGTACCACTTTAAAAACTGGGTCTTATACATGCTTTTTCCACATTGTTGTGTTTTAGGTTGTTGTGTCAGACAAAAGTTTTGCGGGTTCTTGCTAATAATTCAGTCATTTATTTCTCATATGCCCGGGTTCAGCTCCTTTGGTTCCTCTTTCAGCTGCAACAAGAACCTGTGGGAGCTTGAACAGAGCAGACAGAATACTAGGTACTCCAGACCGACTTCTTTTTTCTCTTGGGACTGAGTATTGTATCACATTAATACTAGAATATTGCTGTTTCTAATATTCAGACTTTAGTCCATACTGGAAAAAAAATCAAAACAAAACAAACCCTTTAAAATATCAATGCCAAAGATTATATTCCATGCCTGGAAAATAAATACATTAAAGATTTATACTTATCTTTTTTTGTGCTGTGAGGAAATATCATGCAATCATAAACAAAACAAAACAAAGTGATTTGAGGTTCAGCAGTCTTGTAAGGGAGCGCATTTAAAGACAGAGAAAGTATTTTATTTTTTCTTCACTATTTATGGACCCTTTTTAATTAGCTTGTCTTATTTAGCCATATAAATTAAACTTTTTTTTTTTAATAGAATGTATTAATTTGAATTAAGTCTATTGACTTAATAGACTTAATCAAGTTGCTACTTGGCAACTTGAATATCCTTCTAGTAGCTGTACCATGGGAGTTGCTCAAGACTCTTCCTCCTGTAGATCATGTAATGTTAGCCCTTTCTACAGGGGCTGCATCTGAGTTTCACAAACTGAAAACCATGCTTGGATATACTATTTAAGACCATAAGCATCCCTATTTCCTCATCTTTACTCTCTGGGCAAGAAAAAATAATAAAAAATCTTGGTTTTTCTACCTTGGAAAAAAATGGTCCTTTTGGTAGAGTGAAGTATAGCATTCCACTTTGGTGAATAATGCTAATAAAAAAAATATAACTGACAGCAGATTTTCCTATGGGAGCCTCTAAAAAATTAAATATATTATCAGAAAAATAATGAAAGCCTTAAAACCCACCATTAGCACCTTCTGCTTCTGAAATCCAAAATGTAGTTTGATGTTTATGGGCAGCCTCTCTGTTAGAACTATTTGAAGAATGCTACAATGTCCTTCTCATATTACTTTCTCAAATATCTTAGTATAAGCGCTTCCTACTACTGTGATGCCATTCCCAGTATTGCTTTTTTTGGTCATTTATTCAGCCATAATGGATACTTAAAGAAGGCATAAAAATATACTGGAAAGGAAAAGGGAAGGAAGAGTAAACCATTTCTGCTGTAGATCATGTGCAAGCCATGTATGAAGTTGATAGAAGAGACTGATTTCCAAATAAGGGCTTTATGGATTCTAACATTCATATGCAGTAATTTCATTTCAATCCGATTACGTGTTTATATCATGAATTATCTTAATGATAGACTGATGTAAGCTGAGGCCAAGAATTTAGCTGGTGTGAAAAACGCATGTCCTCATACCCTTAGAAGTTTGCAGAGAGGGGTGATTCATGTGAATACCTGTGATAGGGTTCTCAGTAGAGTATTGCAATGAACATACTTTTGGTAAGCGTATTGAAGACATGTACGTAAAACAGGATTAGACCAAAACTAGAGCACTGGAGTCAGAGTGTTCACAGTTGTGAAAGGATGCTTGAAAACTAGATAGGTAATTAAAAAACGATGCTTCAAGAATGGATGCTTAACCCATCAGGAAGGAATTTCAGAAGTAAAGGTTTAAAGCATATGAATGGATCTGTGCAGAGAAAGTTGACGTGAATTCTTTGTCTCCTCATCTATCCACATTGAGATTGGATGTCTGTATTTGATTTGTTCTGTAACCTGATGTAAATTATTATGTAAAGTCCAGGGGTAATAACAGGATTTCTAGTTTTAGGATGTGGAACCTAGATCTAAAAACTGTATGAGACGTCTTCATTCTACCAATTCTTTTTCCATCTTCATTGTTGTGGAAAGAAATGGCCAAAGAAAGTACCAAGTCTTGTATTTTTGCACTGAAGGTGTGGGGTTCCTGAATTTGGCACTATTTACTAGGAGAGTTTCTAAAGCTGAGGGTTTCTATTCTTCTGCAGAGGGTAACTATCAAGAGAAATCTTGGTTTCTTAGAAACTGATGTACAGGTTTTCACAATAAATATTTAGAATTGCCCCCTGGGTAGCAATATGGTAATAGGAAACATGGGCAGTATGTTTGCTTCAGCTGCTGTGTTTGAAAGCAATCCACTGCAATCCCATTGGGCTAGATGGAGCTCTGAAAACCGTTAATTTTACTGTGTACAGTAAGTAGCAGTAAAGCCCTGAAAATCTACATAGACTTGAGAGCTGAAATACTAAGTTTTATTTATATTTGGGATTTATCCAAGTTTTAAATGGTTCTGTACTGGGAGAATCTCAACTCTGTCAAATTTTAGACACTAATCACTGGGTTTACAACAAAAGATTTCAAAAAAAGTTTAATAGTTGTAATATGTTTCTCAGAAGACCGAAAAGAAAGATTACTTGTTTGATATGAAAATGTTTTAGAGAGTTTGCAGCTCCTATTTATTCCAAATTTAGATATTATTTCAAAAACTTTTACTTCTCAGGAATGATAATAACAGCTTCCTGTTTGTTCAAAGTAAAGTATATTGACGAGTAGCATTTTCCCATTATTTAGAAGTTTGTAGGCTGCTGATTTGCATTTTTTGTTTTGGGCTTTGCTTAGTAAGAACCCGCTGTATGAAGCATAACATCCATTGTTGCAAACAGGGACAAGTTTTCTCATTATTCTAGGATTATGACTGATTTTATTAACAATCTAAACTACCTGTATTTTTATGTGTCTCTGATGCAGAAATGATGTACACTTTTGTTAATATATTATGAGCTGCTAAATTCAGGCATCAGATAGGAAATACATAATTGGAAACAAGACATACCCATTCTAATAATAAGCAGTGACCCATGTAAAATAAACAATAAAAATTCTCCATATGAAGAATTTTTCAGAAATTAAGTTACATCTTGGGAGAAGGAGAAGGCTCTGGGGTGACCTAATTGTGCCGTACCAATATGTAAAGAGGTCCTACAGGAAAGTGGAAGAGGGACTGTTCACTAGGGAGTGCAGTGATAGGACAAGGGACAATGGCTTTAAGCTGAAAGAAGGTAGGTTTAGGTTAGATGTTAGGAAGAAATTATTTACTCTGAGGGTGATGAGGCCCTGGCACAGGTCACCTAAACAGGTGTTGGAAGACCTATCCCTGGAGGCGTTCAAGGCCAGGTTGGATGGGGCTTTAGGCAACCTGGTCTAGTGAGAGTGTCCCTGCCCATGGCAGGGGGGTTGGAACGAGATGATCTTTGAGGTCCCTTCCAACCCAAAGCATTCTATGGTCTATCCCTGATTTAGTGTTCTCCAGTCCTTCAGAGTCTTTTGTAATCTGTTGTACTTGGTTTTGTTTTGATTTTGGTTTGGGGTTTTTTGTCTTGGTTCATTAATTATTTATTTATTAAATCCTCTGCAAATTACATTATCTTCTTGGTTACAAACCAAAATGGTGAAATAGGAAAGATCATGACAGCAGCAGACATTTGCTTTCTATCTCCTTACCACCACAACACAAACTCATGTTAAGGAAGTTATCCATTGGGCCCCGTGTCACTTGGTGCAGTGTCTGCTTTTGTTTGGTTTGTGGTTTAGACGTGTCCTCTAAGATACCTCCATAGCTTTTTGGATGGAAATGTATTGATGTAAAATAGAGAAGCAGCATAGCTGTGAGATGATTTTGTGCTTTCCATTATTTTATGAAGTTGCAATTGGTTAATCTTCTGACAATGCATAGCACTGAGTGCTGGAACATCTCTTGTGATCAGACTTTGTCAGGAATTCTAACAAAAGCTGTAGAGGATCTGTGCTCTATGAATCCTATGAAAACTTGTCCACTTTGAAAAAGATAATAGAGGCCTTCAATGAACTGACGCACAGGAAGCCTTTATCTAGGGATACACTTTTATAGACCACACTTTTGGAAAATTGCCTTCATGAGAATCAAGAGAAAATGCCTCTTTTTTCCTTTCTGGGATGGATTTTTACTTTTTTGTTCTGGGAATCATACTCAGATCCTTAACATTTGCCATTATAAAGCAAGTCCAGGGTATTGCAGAGCATGAGAGGACTTAGAAGTGAAGGTAAATAGCTACGAACATAGCCTTGCAGAATGCACTCAGAAAACTCAAGAAAATTTTCCAAAAAAATGAGTTTGTAGAAAATAAAGATGTAGGAAATACAGAACAACATGGAGTTTCCTAACCTTAGAGTTAAACAGTGGTGGTCTGTCCTCAGTGAGCCTTACTGGAGATGTTAGAGATCTACGGGGAGTTTGTCTAATTCTGAGACAGAGTGACTATCAGAGGACAGTTTTGGGGGAGGCATCTGAAGAACAGACAGCATCATATCACTCATGGCATGTAGCCTAAAATTTCTTTACTGAGCAGGGTGGGGTATATATCAATTTATATATATGTCGTGTGTGTGTATATATCTGTGTACACATTGTTTTATTTTTTACGTGTGTATATATATATGTACACACATACACAGAGACACCAGCTGGTGTCTTCAAAATTCTCCAGTGGCTGGTTTTGGTACCTAACATTCTGAATTCTGTGTTGTTTTATATTTAATAGATATGGTCAACGTGGTTTCACCTAACTTATGTTGTAAAGAACAATAAATTTTGAAAATACAATGTGACCACTATTTTTTTCATTATTTTAGTAATACAGTAGCAATCTCTCTGTTTTATTAACAAAAAAAAAAAAAAAAAAAAAAGAAAAGAAACTCCAATCTGATGTAGCTTCATGTAAAGAATGAAGCCAGTAATTTTACCAGTAGGAGTGCTCTGCATCAGTGATGTTTGTAGGAGGCACTAAGCCTGATTTATTGGATAAGTTGTACAAGATCCAAAAACTTTGGAATATGCGGAGAAAGTAAATTTTGAAAAATAGAGTATGAAAAATTAATGAACAAATAATAATTTTTATTCTCAGCATGTTACTAGAAATAGAGTACATCTGTCCCACCCAGCAGCTGCATCAAGTAGAAGCTCTTGAGAATACTTGTGGAGGTGAGAAGAATGTAAATCACAAGTTGAACAGTAAAAAGCAGAGTCAGAAATAAAGTAATTAAGAATGTAAAATACATCTAAATAAAGGAATGTGGGAGCTTTTTATTCCATTATTAAAAAAAAACTAATAAAAATAAACATTTTTAAAAAAAATTGTCATAATTTTTAATATATTGCTATGGTAAAAGAAGAACTTCGTTTTCAATAAAAACGCTAGTATCTTAACTTATCATAGAGGTATTTCCAGTAAAACCAGAGAAAAGTGCATCTTTGCTCAATAGCAGATAAGTCTTTGTAAATCAAATATGCCACCTGCATTTATTTATTTATTTTTAATATTCCTAATTGTTATTTTCTTAATTATCTAGTCACGCTTAACAGAATTACCTCCATGAAGCTACCATGGTGAAAACCATCCCATTTCAACTTTAATTCAGAACTAAATGTTCTCATTCACTGATAAAAACTAGTATTTATTTTCTTGAAAGTATTCCCTTACCAGTACTTTTTCAAATTACTTTTTTCAAATAACAGAAATCCCCATTCAGTTTCTAATCACTGTATCTAATAATTAGCTTTAGCTTCACTACAATAAAGTAGTGCTTGCTGTGCTTATTTTATCTTAACTGTTGATGACTTTATTTACAAAGAATACTTTGAAGATCTTAGCAAATTGCTTGTTCTTTTTGTTTTTAATTACAGTTAATTAGGATATGCCTCTGCATGAACAACCTTTTTATCATCTAAAACATGGAACTTCTCTAGTTTTGTATTCAGCTGTTATATGTTAGATAAAAGAATGAGATAAAGCTGTGTTCTATCATTTATAAAACTTCAGTTGGGGACACATTTCCTTTCAGTGCTCATTTTTAGAAAGTTGATTGCTTATTTACTTTCTACCTTAAAAGAAGTATCAAATGAGCCCTGTTTGCTGACTAATAAGCTTCAACCATGACTCAAAGGACTTAAAAATGAGAGCCTTTTAATTAGTTCAGTTCCTATAATGCCTAAAGAGATCAGCATTCTTTTATTGTCAATATGTTTTTATTTTTTGCAGGTCAATACAAATTACAGGAAAGATACACAACTTGCAGAATCATCTCTTATTTTTCCACACATAACATCTTTCTATGTAGTAGTTCACACTGTAATAGCAGCAAGCCTCAATTGAGTGCTGACCTCCTATATACCACCTCTGGTTTTTTATAAATATATTTTTTTTAATATGTATATTAATTTTTTTTAAATTAGAGATAGGAAAATCAACATCATTTTACTGCATCTGCCTTTTCAGGCTTCTAACATGAATCTGATGAAAATATCCTTGCAGACTTCCTTTCAGTCAGGGGAAGAAATACAAAAGCTTGTGCACTTAAAGCATGAGGGATTGAAGGGAATTGTTTTTGCCCAGAAGTTTCATGTCATCTGCCATCACACCATTAGTAATGGACGTAGGGTGAAGCCACTTCAGGGCTCATCCATGTGGTGGCGAAAGTCACAGGCAAAATTATATCAGTCTCTTCTACTGACTTCTTCTTGGCTATATACAGACCAGTAAAATAAGTGATGTCCAAAATGGAAACTGGATTTATGTTTAAAATATCTATACATAATTGTCAAATGATGCTTAAAAAAAAATCAAACCTTGAACTATTACAAGTTGATAAAGAAACAAATGTTTCTTTACAAAACAAATGCATTTCTGGTACTTTGGCTCACTAATTGTTTATCTCAATTATAGTGTTTTATTTGCAATAGTTAAAGCCAGTGTTTATGAGGAAGATAACCGTATTAAGCAAGCACAAGTTAATCATATGTTAGGATGCACTTGTTATTAAGAATAATTTCTTACAAATCTTCTTACTAAGTTGATCAAAGAAGTAAATTCTGTGAAACTCTTCTTATGCTTTCATGTAAAGTTTACTTTGTAAGATTATTTTTTTTCTCTGTGGTACTGTCAAAAATTATTCAGTCAAATACCTCATACTGTGCTATTGATGAAATAATTTATGTGAATCATGAATTCTTATGTGTGATTTGTCAGCACTTCAGGTCCTCCAGTCTGACTGATTGTTAAATCCCCCTCCTTTCTCTTCCAAAAAAGGTAAAACCAAATTTAAAATCAAACATAAATTCAGGTATGAAGTAAGAATTCAAAGCTGCTCCTCAAAGTACTTTTATTCTGTGATATAATGAAACACAGGTTTGTGCATATTTTGTTTTGGTTTTGTGAAATAATGATACGAAGTGAAGGATTCTTAGTAGGATTTTGTGTTTTAACTACCACTGTAAATGGAGACACTGGAGTATTTGTCTTTGAAGCTTTCCTATTAAAACACAGAGATACTTCTCATACAAAGAGCTGTACCTATGCACCCACCTGACTGTCTATCTATATTGCTTTAAAGTGTATTATTCATAAATGCAATGCTAAAATATTTATCTCCATCTGTGCAGCTGAATTTTACCACCATATTACTCTGTAACTGTCAACTCTGTAAGCTAATGTGTGTGCTAGAGAAGCTAATCCAGGGAAATTTGGCATACCTTTCTAGGTCTTTAAAGTAAAATGCCTAGTGAGACAATGTTTTTCACAAGTACTCAGTAATACTTAATTGGGTTATCTGTCTGGGAAGATATTTGAAGACTGTATTACAGACTGAGGCTTTCCTAAACATACTTTCACTGACATGTGTCTAATCACAGAAAGGGCACGCAAGTCAATTACTTTGATTTCCTCCCAAATCAGAATTTTTGCATCCACCCACCCACCTCTTCCAGTGCTGTTTGCTGAATTCTTCCATGGCTTCAGACAGTTTCGGAAATCTCAGTTTTTCCGTTAGACTATGTACTATGGTCTAAATTTTTTGAACCTTAATTGATAAAAACAAGCACATTTGTGTCTTTATATCAAATTGAGCAGTTTTATAACATAAGAAAATGAAGCTAGCAACCCTCAAAGCTTTCTAATTTTATTCAGAAAAAAATAAAAGCTTATTTTCACAGTTGTCTGTACTCAGTGTAAATGCACTGTAAATGGATATACAAATGGTTTAATCTGAACAAAGTACTTATATAAACCTAAATAAGTCTGACTTTGTATTGGATTTTACATGGACATTTTATTTACTTGTGCGTTTACATAAATATCACACAGAATGAACACTACTGTAGGGCAAAAAAGTGTAGCTCCACATAGTGACTGATTATGTTTCCCCTGTCCCTGAGAAACTAAACCAGAAGCTTTTGATGTTCAGAGGAGATTTTTTTTTTTTTAATTGGGTTGGATTGGATTGGGTTTTTTTTGGCAGAAGCTTCCAGCAAGCAATAGGCAATTAACTCTATTCAGATACAACAGAGGTAAACTCAAGGATTGTGGCTTTGCTAAATGCAAATGTGTACTTAAAACACTCGTGACTCTTTGACGGATACTTTATGGACACTCATTTTCCTTCCAAGCTCTCTCTCTCAGTTACTACCAGAAGAACTATTCTCCATAGAATTTAAATATCCATTGTGTTTTTAACATAGACACATGTCAGCTTAA